>CM049371.1:32420514-32645514 GCA_026937815.1 Etheostoma perlongum
ATGCAGGAAGATAATTTCACCTGACAAGCCTGCATGATATAAGATTATAGTGTAAAGTTCCATCCATCCATCCATCTTCATCCGCTTATCCGGAGTCGGGTCGCGGGGGCAGCAGCTCCAGTAGGGGACCCCAAACTTCCCTTTCCCGAAGCCACATCAACCAGCTCCGACTGGGGGATCCCCAAGGTTGGAGATATAATCTCTCCACCTAGTCCTGGGTCTTCCCCGAGGCCTCCTCCCAGCTAGTGTAAAGTTGAACACTTGAAATAAGAAATTCACTCTTAAAACAAGAAAAATTAAGTTTTTTTATCTTGGTAAGAACCAAATAATATAATAATAATAATGTCTATTTTATTAATCCCGCAAGGGAAAATTACAATTCACACTCTGTTGTTATTACACACAGGCCTGAATTACACACACATGCTCAGTAGCCTACCTATACATGCAGTAAATGGAGAGATGTCAGAGTATGTGTGGGGGGGCTGCCCATGGAAAGGTGTCCCAAGCAGTTGGGGGTTCTGTGCCTTGCTCAAGAGCACCTTGGCAGTGCCCAGGAGGTGAACTGGCACCTCTCCAGCTACCAGTCCACCACCATACTTCCATTTTCCATCCATTTGTGGACTTGAAATCCCTACTGACTGAGTTACTACCACCCCAGTGTAGTGCTTCCTCCGAAGTTGTCTCTGCTCTCCCTATAGGAAAACAATGGCACAGCCAGCACAGAGTGGTTTTGCCACGGATCATCTGCAGGCGGCTTTGGGGCGGGGCAAAAGTCAACTTGTGAGACGCGCTGAGCTGCACGACGTGCCGTTGTGGTTTAAAAGATGTGCACGCTGGCTTCTCATTGAGCCTCTTTTACCCACGGATGCCCATTACACCCATCTGCCAATAGATCTGCAGTTTATATGCAACAAAAACACAAAAAAGTCAACCTGACATTGTGATAATTGGGATATTGTTGTGGACAACATCCAAGAGATACACAGCCAGATGCATAAGGGCTAGGTCATGCTAGAGACAGAAGTAGTTCGTCCAGCGTGGCGTCCGACTGCTTCTTGGTGTTTTGAATGGCCACCCTTGAATGCCATCAAAGAAAGAGACAAGATGCAATAATTGTATAAATACAGGGATAACAGTGTCCATGCTCAAACAGACACTCCTCAAACAACAACAAGACATAGAAAGGAAAGAAAAAATTGAGCTTGAGAGAACATCTTTTAAATTCTGCTTACACCACCTCTTTTCAGCTGGCCAATCACTTTGTGACGCGGCCAGAGGCCAGAATTTCTTCTTTTTGTTTTGAACTTGCCCTTTAACAAGATGTTGGATCAATCAACCTGCTTGTTTGACGCTGCCAACCATATTTCATAAATTATTTTGGAGGTGTATGTGTCAGTCCCTCTGCAAGCCTCATTGACTGAATGGTATCCATTATACCTGTCTCTACGCTGATCTGCAGTTTATTTTTATTGTCGCAGAACTACATTTTCAACGTCATGGTTAGCTTTTTAAGGTCAACCCACTGGGATCAGATCTCTAAATGTTGTCAAGACATGATAGACATGCTAGAGATAAACAGTAAAAAGCTACGCTAAAATAAAAGATGAAAAAAAAGACAAATATAAACAAGCTATTGACAATTTCAAGTCCGATCTAGACCCTATAACATTAAATCTTCTAGATCAGGATCTCAAAGCTATAAATGCAGACAAATGTGTGATGTTTGATAAATATCATCCAAGGTAAAATAGTGAGTTCACATTGTCCTCCAGCACATTTGATCAGAGATGGTTACAATTAAACATCTGACACACACATACACACACACACACTCCGGCACTACTTGGCCACCAGACGTGGGCCACTGTTGCTGCCGATTGGTTGGAGTTCTGTCAGATAGCCAAGCTCTAATGGAAACGCTACAATGCAGCCAAAGTGCGAGAATCATTTCAGTGATAAAGTTATATGTTCAGCCCAGAACAACCACTGGAGATAATGTTTGGCCTCATTATAATTCCCACCATGTTTAAACAGGCGGCCGCAGAACGCAAACAAAAGCAGATGAAATTTGAAAAGTATTATCAATATTGCAGATAGTGGATGCCCTTTCCAATCACAAGCTGCATATCTCTCACGGCAAATATATGGTTGAGCAGTTCATTCATTTCTATTAGGCCCCTTGTATGTTTCCCTGTGGCTCATATATATTTATGCAGAATTGATGAAAAGGCCAAACAAGCTACCATTAGATATGGGTGGAATTCACTAGCCTGGCCACGCTAACGGTACATTTAAAAGGCATTACTTTGCAGTGACGGATCTCTCTCTTTGTTCTGCTCTTTTCCTGGGATCATTCCTCATACAGTCCCGGCCACAAGCAAGCTTTTTGTTGCTTTGTAGTACAGTAAGTGTATGCATAGAAGTGTGTGTGTGTGTGTGTGTGTGTGTGTGTGTGTGTGTGTGTGTGTGTGTGTGTGTGTGTGTGTGAGAAAAAGCCAATTGAGAAAAATAGAAAACAAACTGTACAGTGGCCGCATATATGCATGTGTTTTCATGGATTTTTGGTTTATACTATACTTGTATGTACTACTTACCTGTGTGTGTGTGTGTGTGTGTGTGTGTGTGTGTGTCTTCTTTTTACACTGCAGTTTCCACTCTGCACACCACTCCATGTATTCTTCAGCTCTGTTAATAGCTGGCTGCTGGAGCAAAATAATTGTCATTTTCCAGCCAGTGGGTCTAAAGTCATACAACATAATGAAATGTATAAAAAAAGAGGGGGAAATGGCAGACAGGAGGCATGCTAAATCAAATGTAGAGAGATCTGAATAATTTAAGGCACAGGAAGGCGAGAAGAGGAGGAGGAGGTGCAAATGGAAAGATGGTGAAAAGTATCATTTAGGTTGACAGCGCTACGTGCTAATGTGTGTGCATCTATGAGGGCAGTGCAATATCCAGGGTAATGGTGAATAGAGATATAAATATGAAAATATAGGAGGGGGGGTGTGTGTGTAGAGTGATCACCGCTGGCTGTTAAGCAAGTACATATTTGATGATGATGTTCACTGATTGATTGATCAATCGATCCGTTCACTCATCTGCCTTCTGTTATGTCCGGTCTGTATCCCTGATGGAGCTTTCTTTCACTGCCAGGTGTGTCTGTGACTAACACATTAACTAACCAGGCCAGAGCACTCAGTGTCCTCTGACAGCCTGTCATTTAAGCTCCGCAGCCAGGGAAAGGTAGAAAATAGTAGGGAGGGAGGGGAACCGAAAGGGAGGGGATGAACATGTTAAAGAGAAAGACGGGAAGAGAAGGAAAGAGCGGGTGAAGAGGAAGAGTGTGATTGTAGCCAGGGAGGTGTTGAGGGGGCAGTGAGGAAAAGGGGAGGCTGACCTTGTACACACACACACACACACACACACACACACACACACACACACACACACACACACACACACACACACACACACACACAAAACAGCTGCGGGGATCAGGTAGTTTGGGGCAGATGCAGGTTTCTGGGCAAAAGACAAAGAGAAACAATATTAAATACATCTTTCCCTCTTTTATTTTATCTGTTTTTTGTTTTTTTCTTTTCCCTCTTTGTCTCTCCTCATTCTTCTTCACACACACACACACACACACACACACACACACACACACACACACACACACACACACACACACACACACACACACACACTTGTAAATCCCTGATTACCATGTTGTACACCTGTCCAACATTATGTGGGTATCTGGCACAGACTGCAGTTGTCTCTAGAAAAGGTACAAAGGACACACACAGCCACTTGTACACACAGACACACACACACACACACACACACAAACTATGGACACACTCCGCAAGGACATTGTGTGTATGTGTTCATTTGCACATTTATCTGAGCCTGTGCCTGATTACTCTCGTGTGTGCACATGTTTGTGTTCAAATTTTATACGTGTGTGTGTGTGAGTTTGTGTCTGTAGGGCCTGCAGAGGCCCTGTCTAATGGAGACAGTTTTATTGTGCGTCAAGCAGGCAGGCGAAAAAAAAAACAGTTTGCCAGGTTTTCTGGAGCTGAGCTGGGCTGCAGCTGGTCATGAAGTGGCCAGTGTGTCGTCAAGGCTGACATATAGCATCCACTGGTGACAGGAGCATCACGGATACACACACACAAACACATGCACGCATACCATACATGCTCAAACACACACACCTATTAGAAGTCACAGTACAAAAATATGTCTTTTGCAGAAGCATAGTTTTGATCAGTGTTAAAAGTGTTAAGCCAAGGACTCCTTAACTGAAAGAGTGATGGAGTAGGGACTTATATTGTGTACGATAACTGGGTCTACAATAATGTGTAGTTCAGCCTAAAGTCTTTATACATGTGTGTGTGTGTGTGTGTGTGTGTGTGTGTGTGTGTGTGTGTGTGTATGTATATGTGTGTATGTATATATGTGTGTGTGTGTGTGTATGTATATGTGTGTATGTGTGTGTATGTGTGTATGTGTGTGTGTGTATATGTATGATTTACATATATATATATATATATATATATGTGTGTATGGATGTGTGTGTGTATGTATGTGTATATATATATATATATACACACACACACAGATGTTGTGCAATATATTTAAATAGAAAAAAAGTTATAGCACCAATTTAAACCAGGGAATCCGGGTGAAGCACAGTTAACAGCCATAGACTGTGTATGTGACTGTGTTAGCTGCTAACCGTGGTCTACTGCTCTGGAGTGTTACCCATTCTTGGCTCATGGTGTGTGTGCTGTGCTATGCACTCATCCTCATACAACATAAGAACATCACACTTCCTACATTTGAAAAAGGTTTCCAAAGAACATAATCCAGGCGTAAATTAATCTAAAATCGAGATGATGTGGTATCGGTACATGTACAATGAGAATGATTGAAAGAGAGAAGCTTGTGGTTAACTCTTATTCCCCTTTGTCCCACCCTCAGACCTTGATAGTGACCATACAGTGAAAAGACGTTTCTTTTACGTAGCTGCAGAAAGAATTCAAAGACAGAATCAAAGAAGACAAAATCATTATTATTCCTGTTGAACATGTGACTGTGTGAATTACAGAGCTTGGCTCTCTCAAAATAGTCCCAATAGGCTTATTTGAGATGAAAGAGGGGGGTTGGTAGCGTATTGTCACTTGATTTTTCTTCTTTTACAGTGTCTTTGGCAAGGCAGAGCTAACACGTATGATTTAAGATCCAAAAAAAAGGATATTAATTGTTATATCTAGATGTATCTCTCTAAATTTAGCTAAGTCTTCTAAGGGCAAATATTAAATTTAGATCAAGTTATCAAGATTACTGGATAATTATGTGCATGCCATCATGTCTGAAGATTCCACATCCTCCTGACACACAGTCCGTTTCACCCAAACATCCCTTAAAGGAACTGCCGACTTATTGGGACTTCAAAGCTTATTCACCGTACCCCCCCCCCCGAGTTAGATAAGTCCATACAAACACTTCTCATCTCCATGCGTGTCATAACTCTGTCTGACGCCCCCTCCGCTAGCCTAGCTTAGCACAGATGCTACAGGTAACCGGCTCAAACTAGCCTATTGCTCCTAATAACTGACAAAATAATGCCAACATGTTCCTATTTACATGTTGTGATTTGTATAATCACAGCCATCTTCCAACCGTATACATACTGGGAACTATATATATATAGTCATACTGAGTCATTTGCTTCTTCTTCTTCCACCGCTGCTGGGAATATTTAGTAAGACTGTAGTAATCAGCCTCAGTAAGGGACATGATCATTGTGACATGATCATTGTGGGACGCAGAGGTATCCGTTGGCTAAACGAAAGAAAAAGCTTCATGTGGTTGCAATTTGAATGGAGATGTGAACTGTCTGGTTGTCTGTCATCCGCTGCTCCCTGGGTGTTCCTGCAGATCAGTGAGAGAGAGAGGGGGAGGGTGGGAGGGAGGGATGGGGGAGAGCAAAGCAAAGTCCTGTCCAAGAAGAAGTATTATGGTCCAAGAAGTATTAGTTCTCTTTTTAATTTTAGCAAGACGAGGAAGTCGGAATTCAAATGAAAGAATCGGTTTCCATCCAGCTAATAGTAATCCATAATCCCACCGACGTGTCTAAAGCACAATGTGGTCGCTGTGATTAACGTTAATGCCTCCCCTACTCAATTTATTGAAATGTTGGAATGAACACATTTGGTTTTGGAACCAATGCGCTGCGCTGGCTTGTGTTTAAAATGTGGGTGGGTGGGGCGGGGGGGGAGTCTAAGGGATGAGACGAAAGTGATGGAAACACTGTGAAAGTGAGAGAGGGGAAGAGAGAAAAGACAGAGGAAGTTAGAAGAGGACAGAGCGAAACAAGGAAAAAAAAAATCAGGAGCGGATACGGGGGAGGTAGGGATAATTTTGGGCGGGGGGGGTAAAAGAGAGAATGAAGACGATGATAAAAAGAAGAATAAAAATGGAAGTAGAGAGAGAGAGAGAGAGAGAGAGAGAGAGAGGCTCTGAAGAAACAAAATAACTTCCCGGGTGAAAATTGGTCCACCCTGGTCTCATTTTAACGCTATCCTGATGATTTTAATTTCTGGAAATGGCACACTTTGCAGACAGACGACAAAAAAAAAAAAGAAAAAGAAAAAAAAAGAAGAGAATGAGAGCAAAAAAGAAAGTGGTATTAGAATAATTAAACGCTGGAAGAGGGTCGCAGTTTCATTTTCAGCAACACTTCAAATGAATTCATGTAATGATCCTGAAACCTTGAAAAGGCAAAATCCAATCAAACAATATCTACTGGGCTTCATTTTCTTTGCTGGGGGAATGACCCCGCTTTGTCAAAGGGCGAGTCGTGGAGAATGTGGGTCGCCATAGACATACAAATGAAGGGCGGACAATTTGGTCTAGTTAAAGCTATTATGTCTACAAGTGTGTGTGTGTGTGTGTACTTGCCCGGGAACACCACTTTGTGTGCGTGCCTGCAAGCTTGTGTGGGCAAGAAAAAAGAATGATTATTCGTGTGTGTGTGTGTGTGTGTGCACTGTGCGCCACAGCTTTAACACTTTTGTGGCTGTGATATGACTCATTGTAAATGATGCCATGGAAGGTCAATTGTGAAGATCAAAATGGCTGTTGATTGAGGGGCAGGAAGAAAATGTGTCATGTTTTTTCCCCCTCACTGCTTGCTGCTGCCGAGGCATTTTGATTTAAAAGAATAAATGGATCTGCTCAGGGTTATTTCTCTCTGACTGGCGCCGTCCAAAATAACACCCCTGGCCCATATTTCTTGGAGGAGCCTCATGCCTTGCACCCATTGTTTTTACTCCCTCCCCTACCTTTGACCATTGGAGAGGTAATCAGGCATGAGTGCCGTGGATTATGGCACGAGTGGATGAGCAGCTGCAATGCTCCAATGACCTTTTGTCACTCATTACTGGACCTCCGAAAAAAGAAAGGAAGAAGGAGAGAAGCAAGAGAGACAGAGAAAAAATGTAAAGGAAAATGCTAAAATAAAAAAAATAAAAAAAGGGAGGCCTCCTCTGAAATCTTTAGAGAATTCAGTTCAGTGACCGTGATGTGTTATTGTCTGCCTCGCCTTACCCAGAGCAGATGTTAAATGGACTGATTGACAGACAGTCATAATCTGTTCTATGGGAAAAGATAAAGGGGGGGAAAAAGAGGATAAGGTGATGGAGAAGGATAAGGTGGTAGAAGAGTAGGGTAAAAATTAGAGGAGGTGGTTGCAGAGGTGGAAAAGGAGGGGAGGGGGGAGCGATAGAGGGTGATGTAAAGGAACTGTTAGAAGAAAAACACAAGTGGAGGAGAGAAAAAGGAAGAGAGAGAAGGAGGCAGCCAAGGAGTGTGGGGAAGGTATTTAAGCATGGTGAATGCGTCACCACTGGAGGGGGCAGTCTCATACGTTTGACCTTCGGGTCCTGCAGGTGTTGCACATGCGCACACACACGCACGCACACACACACATACTACAAGTGTCTGCTCCTCTCACCATAGAGGAACACTGCTAACATTACAGGCATTTGGCAAGACTTGCATGCCTGTTATTAAGTGCAGCAGCAAGGCCAACTCTGGCACATACATGCACATAAAAAGACACACACAAACACACTCTGGGACTTCTGCCAAACTAACATACAAAGAAAGAGTCTGTACTTAAAATAGGGTGGTGCTCTTCCTCTGATATCATCCTTCCAGATGCTTCGAAACCTTCAACCTCAATGCTAAAAGCAATTCAGATGTGAATATTGAGTGATTGAATGCATGCCAGTAAAGAAGAGGAGGGGGGCGGGGGGGAGGTGTGGGGGAGGACCACCACCACCAAGCCTCCCTCTTCCCCAACCCCCCCAATGAAATAGTTTCTCCCACAATTAATGCAGTGCACCTGTGATGCTCGATAAAGAGTGCTGCACTGTGCACAGGTGTGGAACATTAGTTCTGGGGGTGTTCCTTGAAAAAGACAAGCTTCTGTCTCTCTCCCCTGTAATAACACACTGTGACACACACATTCACTGGTGTGGTATGCTCTCATACACACACACACACACACACACACACACACACTAGCAATCAGCATAGGGAAATTTGTAAAGGGGAGAAAAAAAATAGCTGTGCTGATGCTGTGAGAAAAAATAAAAATATGTAGATGAACTTGATGCCCAAGAATCAATCCTGTCATTCACAGTGCTACATCACCAAAGCTAAGGTAACCAACTTTGAGTCTGTCCTCATACATACAGGACGCATCACTGGCTGTCTCTGAAATATGTTTGTTTGTGTTGGTAGGAATGTATGAACGTGTGAATGTGGGTGTGCGGAGAGTCCATATGTGTGTGTGTGTGTGTTTGTGTCATCGAGCCCGTGTGGAAAGTGGAAAAGAAGAAACTCACTGTGCTCTGTTAAATTCAACACTTTTCAGGCACCGACCGCATCGCCTCCTCGGTATCGAGTATCGAAAAATCCTTCTTCATTCAATACCAAATTCCAATACCTAAGGAGTAAATCTCATCAGCGTCAGGGAGCCAATAAGCACTCAGCATGCTTCTACTAAGATCTTATAATGTTTGTCATTGGCTGCCTAACGTTGCACGATGCAGATGCACGCAGGAAATAGGAAGAGGTTTTTTTAATGTTGTAATTTCTTTTTTTGGTAAATAGGATTTTAGAAAATTGGTTTTATTTAAAAAACCTGTGTCCAAGTCTCAGTATTGGTATCAATGATACATCACCTATGTTTATCCTGCTGTAACATATGTAGGTATCAGTACATTGTAGATACCAGTTATGGGCCATCTTAGATTGGATGCAAACTTCAATGAGGATCTCTTACAGAAGGGAAAAAAGACAGTAAGGGAGAGAGAGAGACAGAGAAAGATGGACTGATAGAGATGACAAGAGATACTCAACCTT
Source organism: Etheostoma perlongum (assembly GCA_026937815.1). Classification (NCBI taxonomy): domain Eukaryota; kingdom Metazoa; phylum Chordata; class Actinopteri; order Perciformes; family Percidae; genus Etheostoma; species Etheostoma perlongum. Next base: position 32,429,962 of record CM049371.1, read on the forward strand.
AGAGATAGACCTTTGAGATAAACACAGTAATAGCCATATTACAAGGCAGATGCCGAGAGAGATAGAGAGGAACATGAAACGTACTAATAAGTAATGTGCTTTTCTCGCTAATGTCTATTTTGATGCTGTAAGCTTAACCCAGTCTCTAACTAGGTCATTAAGTAGCCTACCAAACACGGTGCTAGATAATCCTTTAGAATTAAATGTGTCTTCATGTTCATGTTGAATACTCAATAAAGAGTAAATATAGCTTCAATACACTGTGCCGGTGCTGTTCCAAACTGTAAGTAATAACAGACGCGTGCAGATTTTATTGTTGCATTGTTTTTGAGAGAGCATTTGAAACAAAAGGAAACCCTGATTGTGTGTGGATGTCTTTAAAAGGAGGCGATGCAACTAGAACTAAATTAGAAATAAGCACACGGGTGTTGGTATACACATTCCTGCCAATGGACTCACACCCCTGATGGACAGGTGGCGTAAATGTGCCAAGTAAAGTAGCCATCAAAATGCAGTGAAGGGTGACTACAAAACATGGATGTATACAATGCACCACCAATTCAACAATTTGGCTCTGCAAATGTTAGAGGAAGAATTAGGAAGGCAGTGCGTTCAACACATTTGTTTGGTATGAGAAACTCGGGAAATTAAGGAAAAACATCCGTTCTAATGTTAAGTACAGGACCATACATTTCCTGGGTGAAAGTATTGCATTGTCTCCTTACATTCTCCCAGGACATGAACCCCTCTCCCCTGCTTGAAAGCCCTGTGTTCTTCATGAAGAGCGAAAAGCTGCAGCTTTCCAGCGATGTGACAAAATGCCAATATTTAAGATGGGAACCTTCCAATCATGACCTGAGTAACAAACCATAATGTGCTGTCCCTTCATACATACGCCATCATTTTATGATATGAAGGTCTTCACGGACAGATCACTTGTGTTCAGGATGGATGGGGGGTGCAGCTGGTTTCTCATCTACCTGGAACCTAATTGATCCATTAATCGCTGGGATTGGTCACAGAGTAAAGACACCTGCTCTCCCACCTGGGTTCCCATCAGATGGGACCGTGTACCCATGTTGTTTCCAAAAGCCAGTGTGTTCCGACTTTTGATGTCTGAAGTGTTTTCTTTCAGCAGGATCACTAGTTAATAAAAGAACAACCAAAAACCATCATGAAGTATTAAACATGTTTACGCCGAAGCAGGAAATCATACAGAAAGTATGAAAGTACAAGTGACAGAAGATGTTACAGTAATGGATGTAAAACTGTACATTTCAAAATGCATTGGTGTCTTTTATGCATATGGAGGCTGGTAACATTCCACCTGGAGTTCCATTTTAAATGCCAGCAATTTTTTTTTTAGAACAGGTGTCACATTTTTCAAATATCTATTTAGAGTTAAACACTTCCTTTATGTTTTTGTTAATTATGCACTTGACTTGAATGTGGATAAGTGCAGACTCTGACCCTGGGCTGTGACAGCCCATGTCGTGGCCTTTTCCCCTCCGACTGAGAACAAGGGCCCACATACAGTGTTCCCACATCATCATCTGGAAACATCATTGTCCTTTCCTTGCTTTTAGTCCAGAAGAAGAATGAGTTTATTGTTGCATTCACGTCACATGGAAATAACTTTTGGAACAGCCTGGCAGTTACAGTAAAAGCAATGGATTTGCATCGTTTATACTCTGAAAGTGGTGCCAGTGTGCCCAGTTTCTAGTGTTTTCTGTGCTTTTACAATAATAATACTTAACATAATGTGTTTAAAAGCATGTGGCTCATTGATTTGATTACACCAAGCTTATCAGTAGCTGTGTTAGTAACAGATACATTACTCTATATCCTTGATGTTCCACTTCTGGGATTGCTCCGTTGCAGCTGTAAAATCCAACGGATTTCACTCATTTAGGCCGGATATCCTTTGCCTTGGGCTTCTTTAGTGTTGGCTTTTTGCATTTATGAGGTCTATGGTTAACTGCTCCTCAGATCTCTGCAGGGTAAATCCAGACAACTAGCTAGACTATCTGTCCATTCTGAGTTTTCTGTTGCACAACTAAAACTACCTTTAAAACGTACACACGTGTAGCACCGCCCTAGACAATTGTGATTGGTCTAAAGAATTGCCAATGAACCTGAGTATGTTTTCCTCCCATCCCGGAATGCTGTGTGGACTAGCCAGACCCTCCTCTAGCGTGCTTTGGAGGAAAGTCTGGCAAAGTGACACTACTGATACACTAGTGTGGATCCATGAAGTCGCATTTCCCGGAGAAATTCCTGACAAGTCGGATGTCCGTCACCTTCCACTCTCTGTGTGTTCTCAAACTCTGTTCTCTTTGGGAAATAACAACAAACTTGGAGCTAAAATGGCACGTTTTTAGGTCTGCTTGGTTCTTTTGGGAAATTATTGTAAAGATTTATAAAGAATATGTTTAGGGCATTTCCTCTCAAACTGGGACGTTTTGGGACCAATTGGGGTGGTTGCTATGGATGCAGTACAAACGGTGACAAACTGTAAGAGCAAAGGAGGTTTAACACCAGCTAATTAAAATAGCTCACGTTACTGTGTTGTGTGAACACTTAAATTCATTTAATATATGTGATGTTTTCTTTGATGTTCCACCAAAACAAGGTCCTTCCTTTGGTTTTTAACCCTTGAAAATTTTAATCAATTTTTCTTTTAGTTTTTCTTAAATTTTTTTAAAACCTCAATTTATTAGTATTAACTTTAGAATACCCCTTTTTTTTTCAATGTAATTTTTTTTTTTAATGTTAGAGTTATTAACTTTAGTATTACAATTATTTTTGAAAATTCAGAAATTTGGAATTATTTAGACTAAAATTAAAGGAATGGATGTTGATGGATGACCACAGACTGGAATATGTCAACTTTTACTCAATACTATTTCAAAACCACTTCAATTTTCTATTTCAAATGCTATAAAATTGAATAAGGCGCCCCAAAATTACCCATCAAAATCACCCCAAAGAGCGTTGTGTGGAATCAATCTTATTTTGTGTTATTACAATTGTGTAGTTAAAAAGAACATTAATATAGGAAAACAAGTCTATTTGACCCAAGGACGACATGAGGGTAAAAAAGTTTCCCAGAATGAATGTGTGGTGTAGCCAGACCTTTATCCACAGCGCTCATGTTTGTTTATGACGGCCAATCCCCGCCCAGACTCTAAATGTCCTATATAGCATATTTGGGGATTGATCAGTGCAGCTTTACAGTTGATAACTTATACTGTCTCTTTTTATCATGGCAGTAGGTAGGTTACAGTATCTATGCCAGCCCAGTCTCATGGCAGTTTGTGAAATGGTCACCTTATTACCTATAGCCGAAAATCCACGAAGGAAGATTGGTCGAGGGGTGGATGGGTTAAACAATACAGGACTTTTCCCCCCCGGAGACCGGGGATCGCGTCCCTCATATTGCAGTGTTCTCTACCTAGCCGTCCCGTTGTTGTCTGCGTGTCCTGCGTGTGATGGTTCCTTTCCGCGTTCTTTTTCCTAACCACACCTGTCCCGTTGTTGTGGCCGGTGTTGCGTTTCATTTCCCCGTTGTAGCGTCCCCCAGAGCAGCCCAGTGTCATGGCAGTTTGTAAAATGGCCACATTCGAAAATCATGACCTGGACACTGGCTTGAGACCGGGTTGTCTAGGCATATAGAGAAAACAGAGAATGAAAATTAAAACAAATAAACACAAACACCAACAAAAAAAAAAAAAATTACATCTGAAATACTTGAGTTTGATTCACATAGGACTGTATCATCAAGGGAGACTTTACCAAAACACAGTAGGTCATTTTTGATTTTACAAATGAACATCTCCGGGTAATATTAACCCTTGTGTTGTTGTCTTCATTCGACCATGCATCGTCCTCCCAGGTCAAAACTGAAAATCCATTTTTTAAAATGTATTTATTATTACATTTTTTTTTGACGTTTAACACTTTTTTTCCCTACCATGTAAAAACACCCCTGACACACGCCCATTACTAGATCTACACTTATTTTTGGAATTCATGGTCAATAAACCTAATTTATAGGAAAGTATACCTAATTCATGAGTTAAAAATCAGACACGATTTTTTTTAGACTAATATTAAAGAAAGGATAATCACAGAATTGCATATGTCTACGTTTAGTGTAGATACTGTTTCAAAATTAATTTTTTTCAAATGCTTAAAAATAGAGCAAAACAGAAAATTCAATGAAAGCAGAGATTTTTGTTGTACTTGCGAAGCACGTCGTGTAGAATGATCTGTGTTATTTTTGGGAAATCAAAATAAAATAAAAAACTATTTCTAATAATATTCCATATTATATTATTCACGCAAACAGTTGAACAACAAGCAGTTGTTGTCCTTGCTTTAGCTGTTGTTGAAGTTACTTCCTGTAATACATTAATGGCTCTTTGTTTTGTCTTTTTTTTTAATCTAAAATTCATACATCAATAATGTTTTCTTTGGGGACGGAATATCTTGTTTTGTGATCACAAAACCATCCGACAGTATCAATGCTGACTCGTAATGTAATTGTTCTCCAGCTGGCTGCCGCTGAACATTGTCTTTATTATACATTATACATACAGTTTCTTTTAAATAACACAGTATTTAACCCTTGTGTTGTCCTCGGGTCAAAACCCCATTTTGAAAGTTTTTTTATATCAGAAATATGGAATATCTGGGGTGGGGTCTAGCTCACCCAGTAAGAACGTCCGCCCCATGTTGGCTGATTCCTGCAGAGGCCCGGGTTCGGGTCCGAGAAGGGAAGGGTCCCAAGAAATAATCTTAAAAAAAGAAATATGGGTTTCTTTCAAATTACCCGGAATAACATTATGTATGCAACATTCTTTGCACAAACAATGATGATTTTCATTGAATTTTGGGTGTTTTATTCAATTTTATAGCATTTGAAATGGTTTCAAAATGTATCCTGACTAAACGTTGACAGATACCAATCTCTGATCTCAACTATCAGTCAAAATAATTCATAATTCCTGCTTTTTTTTAGTTATAATGCCATATAAATTAGGTTTGTTGACCGTGAATTTAAAAAAATGCATTAAAGAAGCACCAAAAAAAAACTTTTTAAACTTTTGACTCAAAAGGACAACAACTTCCTGGCAGACGGGAGGACAACAGAGTGTTAAGAATATAAGTGAAAAAGTCTGTATCTTCATGTGTACGCTTTATACAAATCATCATAACATTTATGACCGACATTTAAAACTGCACATGTTTCAGCACGTGCACGCCTGTCTTTGATGTTTCCTGCCATCTCCGATAGCACATGGGAAAAAAAACAAACTTGAACCTGCGTCTCATTTTTCTCAAGCTGTCTGCTACATTTAAAATGCTAATATAAGACTAAACTGATTAATAATTAAACAATTACGGTCATGAATCAATAACTTCTGCACATATTTTTCATTAGTAAATTGCACAGAGTAAACAAAGAAGCAGTATTACCAATTCAAATGCAGATTGGGTGGGGTGGGGGGGGGCATTCTAATCGTCCCAACTTTGATGAAAAATAAACATTCGAGACAGTCACTCAAACAGTAAGGCCTCTGGTACAATTTTCCAAAGTAGATCATGTTGTTGCTTTAGATACAGTTAGTTGGTTGATTATTCAAGTAAACACAGTCGGAACATTTTTAATGAAGTACTCCAATAGAAGAAACTCATGATAAATCTGGCGAGTGTTGTCAATGTACAGAACATTTGGACAGATTTCATGCCCATCTGAGCCTCTGTAAAGTTGATCTGATTTCTGTGGCAATCTGTCTCTAGTTTTTTGAGGGACTCAGATATTGCAGTACAAAGGAGGGACTTCCACAGCGAGCTCAGGCACAACTGTCACCGTGTTCCTGATTAGTGCAATGGATGTTTGCTTTTTTGTCTGTCAAAAGCTGCATTAACCGTCTACATACATTTTTCCCTGCACTGCAACACCACTGGGCTCCAGTCGTTTTTTTAAATATATTTTTTTTACCCATTAATGTCAATGTGACACATCAATGCATCATTCGTTGTGTGTGTCTGTGGTTCATCATGCATATGCAACTTACCGTCGTACCTTCCCCAAATGCCAGCGTGGTAATAGCTGATGCCATGGCAGTAGGTGTAAAGCCTGAGAAACAAGGATAAAAGAATAAACAAATCTGTGGTAAGAAATATGACATGGCTATCAGCATGCAGAATAAGCCCAGCCCTGCGAGCACCGGCGCCCAGATTAATGATAAATTACGAGGACCTGGGCTTGTTTATAGCACTCATTTTCCTTGCTGCACCTGCTCATATTCTCTTGGCCTAGAGCAGCCCCCTCTCTCTCTTTTTCTATTTTCTCTCTCCATCTCTCATACTCCTTCACCCTCCACCCCCCACCCCCACCCCCATCCCCATCCCTTTTCTTTGAGTAGGTGCTTATTTAAAATGGTCCTGTGTTTCTAAAGCACTCTGCCAAAACCGGTGGGACACCCCATGAAAACATAATCTGTGGGTGTATAACTGATGTCTTAAAGAAGAGGGGAGGGCAAGAAGAGAAACAGAGTGAGAAAAAGAGAAGAGGTTTGGAGGTTTACTGTAAATGAGAGCCAGAGGAAAAGTGTGAGCTAGGGAAGAGATGAGTTAGAGGTGGAATAAAAAGGTGAGCAGAGAGAAATATTTTGATGCGTAGATGCGAGACAGAGAACAAAACCAGAGAAAGGCGGAATGAGATGAGAGCAGTGGGCATACGTGGCTGCCTTTTGGTAGCAGCTCTTGTAATAATACACCACCCGGGCATCTACGCAATGCTTAATTTTAATATTAATTACAAATATCCCTCCACACAACAAGGAAATCATTTGACAATCACTTTGGCCCAGAGTACTGTATTTAATGCAAAGTGGGGCTCAGGGCGAGAGCAGTCAATATGAAGAACTAAAGTCTGACCCCCCCCCCCCCCCTCCCACACACACACACACACACACACACACACACACACACACATACACACACACACTTTCCTTCTGCCAACCACCCACCCCCCTCACCTCATTACATGAAGTGTGAATGTAAATTCTAGTGGGTTTATTAGTTAGAATTATTATTTGGAGCAAAAAAAAAATGAAAGGAGGCTAGCATTTTAATTGTTCATCACAAGTGGCTCTCTGGTAGTACCTGGGAATTTTTTGGGGGGCTGCTGTCAGGCCATGGGTGTGTGTGTGTGTGTGTGTGTGTGTGAGTGAGGGCGGGGTGATAAAGGGGCACTGGGTTGGGGGGGACTGCTACAAGTGGCTATTGTCTGATTCATAATTATATTTTTATTATGACTGAGCTCGGGGGCCCCCTCACACTGTACAAAGCAATTTCTAGTAGAGAGCGCTACGAGGGCATAGTGTTTACATACCAAATTATAAGAATATACTGACAGCGTTTGGTTGTTAATAAGCCGTAATCACTTCCCCTAATTTAATCCGGTTGCTATGGTAAACAAATGACACTTGAGGCTGATGGCGGAGGAGGAGAGGATGAGGTGTGCCCAGTCGAAAGAGGGAGAGAAAAATAGCTGATGAAAGAAAACACACGCACACAGACACACACACACACACACACCCACACACACACACACCCTCCTCTGACAAGACACCTGCTGTCCTTTGTGCACCGTACATGTTAGAAGGGGTGTCTGTTATCTGTTATAAGAACAAGAGGAGAGAGAGGTTGTATATATATATATGTGTGTGTGTGTGTGTGTGTGTGTGTGTGTGTGTGTATTGGTCAGAGCTGTCTGTGCAGTCAGCAATGCTACTCTCCTCAGAAAGCAGAAAATTGAGCAAGAATTGGGCTAATTGTACGGAATGATTGATGCTAGTGGAAACTACAGTACATTAAAAACAGAAAAGCACACTCACAAGTGTGTACACACACACGCGTAACATCCACACTCATACATTTCGCACACACACTCACACACACACACACACACACACACACACTTCCTGTCAGCTGCACAGAAACCATTCTCGCAAATCTCAGTTTCAGGCGTATTATTGAGACAGTGGTTGGTACAGTGCATACAGTAAGACATCTTGATATTTTCCTATTTAATATGAAGACCTAAAACATTTTAATTGATGAATTGTGGACAAGTGATTTCAAAACCAATGATAGCCAATCGTTGAAGTTTTTAAGAAAAAAAACAGATCAGAAATGACTCAGTTCATGACTCAACAGTATTTACATTGGGACACAGCGACCAGTGTCGAAGGACAAGATAAAAGTCAATAAAGTAATATCAATAAGAAACAATATGATTTAAAGATAAAAGAAGGATGAAAAGAAAAAAGTAAGTTTGAGAAAACCTAGTACATGTTTTTTGATGGGGGGAGACCGGAACACCTGGGAGGAAACTCAGGCAAACATGGAGAGAACATACAAACTCCACACAACCTGGATTCAAACCTACAAACTTCAGTGCTAACTGTTGTGCCACCATGCTGCTATTTGATTAGAGATTTGGTAGAAAATTAACAATTTTGAGCAAAAAACGCCAAGCATTTGCTCATTCCAGATTCTCAAATTTCATAATGTTGTGCTTTTCTCAGTTGCACATCTTTGTAAATGTAATCTCTGAGATTTTGACTGCTGGCCGGTCAAAACGAGCCTTTTGAAGATGTCACCTAGAGCTCTGGAAATAATCAATAATTGTGAATCATAGACTTAAAATGATGTATTTCTTGATTCAAATGTGCAGTTGCCCAGCTGGGTAAATACACTGAGCGGTGCTGTGTGTGACTTTTCCCTGGGACGGACAGGCTTTTAAACCACGGTGCAATGAGATTTCAACGCCAGTGATTCACACGGAAATCAAGACGTGCAGATTAGTTTGACTTCACATGTGAGAGCGAGAACAGCTGATATGTTTCGGACAGACACAGAATTGTGTTAGATGTGACTGTAAGGCATCGGTTCCCAACATTTTTGATCTGAGGCCCCCCCACAGCCCTGTTGGTTGAACATGCATCCTCCCTTCATCAATTCACAATGTATGTTCTACATGTGTAACCAGTTGTGGAAGGTAACAAAGTATATTTACTCCAGTACTGTACTTACAGTAAGTACAGATGTTGCTGTACTTGTACTTTACTTGAGTCTTTTCTTTTCATGTCACTTTCTACTTCTACTCCGCTACATTTCAGAGAGAAATACATTCATTCATTCATTCATATTTATTATACAGGAAGTTAAAAGTAACATTAAAATACAATGTAAACGGGCCTGACGCAGTTTAAAAACTGGTTTTCAGAAGGTTCCTGTTCTGCAGAAACATACAACATGGTTACAGCACGTTGGGACAGACATTTGTACAGGACATCGATGTGGACTAGACAAATTTGGACAACTAAAACAACAATAGAACTGATGGATGATATCGCTGTTGATGGATGATACAGTACTTTTTACTCCACTACAGTCATCTGACAGCTTTACCTGATGATACTTACATACTTTTACTTAAGTAAAATTTTCAATACAGGACTTTTATTTGTAACATAGTTTTTGTTTTTGTTTTTTTCGATTTACAGTGTGCTATTAGTACTGAAATAAAGGATCTGAACACTTCTTATAACACTATCCGTAATATAAAAGTGGATATTGTCAAATATTTCAAACAATTAAAGAGTCAATATTCAGCTGTTGTCCTACTACAGTACAGCCCTTCTAGGCTACTAATGCTCCAGAACTACAGTATATCCATTAACTTTACTTTAGGCCATTAGTTTTAGCTAACTACTTCAACCATAAGCTAACTATTTCAACCGTTAGCTAATTTAACCACTTCTCTATGACATGGAAACATGGTTACATTTGCTAATATACATATAAAAAATAAATAAATGGTGAAGTGGTTAAATTAGCTAATATAAATATGATAAAAAAGTTGCCTAATGACTAAACTGTTTGAAATTAGCTAGCTAGCTAGCTAGCTGGTTTTAACTGGTATATTAATTTCTACCATTTATTTATTCATTACTATTAGCTAAACTTCTGTGCTCTCTTGCAAACTACCTTTCACACACTCTTTAATACACAACTGCATCACGTTGTGTTCAGGTGTTACAGTTGACTTGTTAATATGTGGATATATTTGTACCTCTGGTTTGGATTCACTGTTGTACCGTGTCGTGGGAACGAAGCAAAGAGCAGACATGATGAAGATGATGAGTGAGTGAGGAGGAAGATAATGACGACTGCACACGGATACAGAAACACTCGCTAATCAGTAATCACACACACACCTAATGTACACACACCTAATCTTTTCTCACCTCTTGAACGTGTGAACGGCAGAACATGCTATGCTGTTTATATTCCATCAGACACTGATTGCTTACAAAAAAATCCATCTCCATGCAGAATGATTGTCTATTAGTATGCATGTTCACTGCTGTCGGATCAAAAAATTAATCAAAATTTATTTATATAACACTTTATATAGACCAGAAGAATGAAATTGTCTAAAAGCCAGACTTAAGAGATACGTTTTCAGTTTAGACCTAAAAAGAGCTACATCTGTAGTAGTGCAAATATCGGGGTAAACTTGTTCCAGAGTCTCGGGGCAGCAACTGCAAAAGCCTGATCACCCCACCGTTTACACCTGGACCTTGGGACTTCTAAAACTCGCTGATTTGAAGAAAAAGTTAAAATTTTGGATGGCAGTCTGCTTGTGCATTGAAATATTAGTTAACACTTCAAACCCATTTTAGTGACATCCTAGTGCTCATGAATGACCTTGTTTCTTCTTTCCAGATATATTGAACAGAAAGCAGAATCCAGGTAGTAGATTTGATCTTGTCATTGTGTGTCCTGCTGATTAAATTTGAAAACCTAAAGAAAAATCTCCACTTCTACACTCTAATCCAGCAAATAAGAGAGACTGAAGAGAAAGGGGATGAATGGTTGACAAAGGCTTTCACTTCCAAACCCTTTCAGAGAAGAAAATCCTTACCTGTCATTCCTTAGTCCGTGTTGCAAAAGTACAGATAATTGCATCGCGACAGTGTCCCTGTATCGTAAATCCAGTCTGCAGAAGACCACTAAATCACTTGATTTTTCATTTCAAGATTCTTTTTGGTTGTTGTAAGTAAGCATTTGTAGCTTATACGTAAAAGGTCCCAAATTGTATAAAGTGAGACTTTTTTGTTATTATAAAGCAGGTCAAGAAATGAGCAAAGCCTATATTGAGAAACTGTGCCTTTAAATGAGCCTTCAGGACTTCCGTACCATTGTGATGTCACAAGTACACCATATGTAGGTAGTGTCACTACCCAATGTGAGTTAAGTGAAAATGTGAGTTACGCATGCATCACTTTGCGACAAGTAGCATACAAGATGCTAACAAGAGACTTCTGTAATGTCAACACAGTAAAAATGGAACTATTTAACGAAGTTGGTTCACTGCTGGCTACAAGTTAGCATCAAACACAACAAAGGATGTCCCAGTTGAATGGCAACATTTCTGTATGACACATTATGCCATAAACCATTTAAATCTGAGCATGTACAACCCTCATCTGCACTCGACTCACATCGGGTAGTGACAAGTAGAGTACGGTAAATCCCCCGCTGCAATGACAGTGCAGTGATACAGAGAGTGAAGATGCGGAAGACCCAGAAACACTGACAAATCAGAGCGGACTGGGCTTTTTCAGGAGACAGGTGCTAAAAATTAGCATTTTAGACATACAACATACCGTACATGAACATAAAAGCATGTAAAAGTGTTCTTATAGAAACCCAAAATACAGGTATATATCTGAAAGTAAGCATGATATGGGACCTTTAAATATTTTAATGGGAGCTGTCTTGTTAGGGAATAAGGCCCTCACAGATTTCAGACACCAGAAAGAATAGTCTTCACTACAGTGATGACTAATGGGGATCCGTAATAAACAATAAACATATTGGCTTCACACATGTGGACAAGAGAGACTCAGAGAGACACACAGAGAGACAGAGTGAGACTGAGAGGATGCTTGTCCTTGTGGCACTGGTGATGGTTCTCTTATTTTCTCTATCTTCTTTTATAGATGCATCAATACATTAACACATCATCAATACATATTGTGGCGTCTGCATAGAGCCTGCCACATCCAATATCGCCTGGACATTTTACATAATTATTATTTTCAGGAGTCATTGGGGTCTCATAGAAGGGAATGTAAGTGACAGCCGTTTAAAATGGTTTTTAAATCATGCGGGATAACCAGGGCCTTTCAGAAATAATTGTGTCAAACTGCTTTTCACCTTTTTCGCCAATCAATATGCACACTTATTCATGGGCGGATGACTATCCATCAAAAGGCAGCGCTGCTCTTTAATATACATTCTTGCATTTTAATGGGCTACTTTAACAACAATACGGGACACAACAATGTGTTTCTGTGTAATATTCCCCGTAAAAACTGATGATACAGCCTCTTTCACGTATAAGGCACAGCACAGGCTCACTTCCTGCCGAGTGCATATGTATTGAATACACACACACGCACAAATACAATACAAACATACATGAGGTGTGTGCACACAAATGCACAGACACTTTGTTAAGTGGTGGCCTAAGTCGATGTAATCGCATTCACTTTGTTACATAGTGTGTAAATGATTTAAAACTAGATTTCATGCATGCTTTCATACTAATTCATTCGCTCGTATTTTTCATTTTGGCCGGAAAAACTCAAGAATTACTCCATTCTCCAATTAGGCTTCTAAACAGGACCAAGAGAGGGGGAATCTATTCATTTTCTTTTGATTAAAATTATCGCCACTTGCAAGGAGCTTTGGGGTTTATATATTAAATAATGCATCATTTCATAATTATATAGAATATATAGATTTTTTTAAATAGGATACTGGGCAAAATGGTGACTTTAATTAGATCGGTGTGTAAGATATCTCGGGGGTATGATAAAACAATGTTAAATATCTCCCAATGACTGTAAAATATGTTCCGACAGATAATGAAACACAAATAAGGTCTCGCTTTGCCATGGATCCTATTTGAAAACATTCCCACATGCATTTTCTGAAATTTCATAATTATATTGAAAATATGATCAGGGGATAGGCACAGCTAGGTGCTAAATATGATGCTGCCCCCCCCCCCCACCCTCCACCTATCCACAGGCATACATTATCATCCTATTACTATAAGACTAAATTACTACAGAGAGTCGACTATATTGTGCAGCAAGTGGGGGAGAAGGGAAAGCAAATTCTGGGTAGAAGATGCTGTGTTTTGTCACACACGCACGCACGCACACACACACACACACACACACACACACACACACACACACACACACACACACACACACAGTATACATGTGAGCTAATAAACAGGCCAAGAAGGTCATGGGCTGCGTAATATCCACACAAGAGCTAAGACCAAAGATTAGCAAAGAACTAAAGAGCACTTGGCCGAGCGAGGGGGGGGGGGGGGTGGGGGTCGAGACGCTTTTACAATTAAAGCAGAATTAAAGATGCACTAGAAGAGCAACACTTTGCCAAGCAAACAACGCCTGCAGCCTCTTTCAAAATTACAGCGGGCTAATTTGAAATGATGGACAAACAGTGTGTGTGTGTGTGTGTATGTATGTGTGTGTGTGTGTGTGTGTGTGTGTGTATGTGTGTGTGTGTGCGCTTCCAGAACCTTCTCCTATTATGATTGCAGGCGTACAGACCCCTCGTTTGGGTCTATATATAAAGTATGTAAATGTCGTCTGGCTGCGACAGTCAGAAGCGTCAATAGAAGTTGACAGCTGAATTATAACCGCAGCCGAATCCATCAGTCTTTTGTTTTAACCGGAGAATGGAGCGTTTTTAAAACTCAACAAAGGGCCTTTAATCAAATTCTCAAGGTTGTTGGCTTTAGCATTGTATTAGTTTAATAGTTTCTGCTGCACCATTGACGTTAATGACACATTCCTATGTAAATATAATGTGGCTCCCAGAAGCCATCAAAACATTTTAAGGTCCAATGAATACAGTTGCATTTTTTTTCCCCCCCCCCATACCCCCCCTTCACTCCTCCTCCCCCTTCCTCCTCATACAGAAATGTCTTTTTATTTAGCAATCTCCGCACAGTGCATGGTGATACAATAAAAAGGAGGAGAGATTGATTAATGGAGACTTTAAGGTAGTGATGCGCAGCACTGATACAAATAACTGTGGAGAAACAGCGAGGAGAGAAGATTATGCCTTCTTCCCTTCTCTCATTCCATCCTAAATAACACACACACACACGCGCGCACAGACACACGCGCACAGACACTTGAGTGCATATTTACACCAGACTTTTAAAGAATTCACCTATGGAACCGCACATCGGCCTAGAATCACAGCTGTAGCCGTACACACACACAAACACACGCACATGTACACACCAGACATATCAAGATTTCACATGGAACCGCACTTCGGCCTAGAATCGCATATTAGCTGTGCACAAACACAGACACACAAAAGCATGCATATCTAAATCACATGTACAGTTTAAAGGCCTTTGGCATAGATTCATCACCCATGATTGAAATATAATGAAACTGCATATTTTCTCGCCATTGAGAGACTGATGAAAGCATTTAGAGTAATATAGCAGAATACATTAACGCAGTATCATATTTTGAGAATCCTCATAACATGTTACTGTCTGAAGAAGAACAAATGTGGAGACATCTTGGCCCACATCTTAAGTATGGATGATAGGCTGCCTTTTGTATATATGAATCGCTTAATCAAGCCTTTGGGGGATCTACTGTATTTAAGTGGTTGTTGGTAATTTAAAAGGGCGAAAAGAAAATCAGATACTTGAGAGCTGGCTTTCAGATCACAGCACATTTGCAAATATGCTTGCATACACAAATCTGAGTTAGAGTGAGAGAGAGTAATGGAGATTTTTCATGCCAGACGTGTACATATAAGCTAAGAATCAGCATTCAATCATAACTTCATGTTTTTGTTTTCTGGATCTCTGTGTTTTTCTTCATCCATTGTTTCATAACCTCCCAGACTGAAATTAACATCTATATGTCACATGCATTGGTCGACACCACACATTTCTAAGAATCCGTCGTTAATACATTCACAAGATGAAATGTACTTCATTCTGTGGTTTCCCACTAAGCTGTGGATTCATTAAATTCACATAATTTCTATAAACACTACATCAAAGTAGTTTTTAAACACGTACAAAGCCCTGCAGTCAAAGTGTCACTCAAGTAAAAGCACAAAAGTATAATCAACACAGTTAAAATAATAATTTCTCATTTTGCAGACTACTGTCTACTTATATGAACATTTAAAAAAAAATCACAAATGTTGATTAATGTTGTTAAGCTAATTAGAACTACTTTGTATACTGTTGATACATTTTATCTACATTTGGTATGTATCATGTGATTTTTTTTCACATGTTAAATGTCCAAAAACCTCATATGCATGTATGTGAAGTCATTACATGTAAAATATATCCCATGTGAAATCATTAGTTTGTATTTTCCTGTGATGGAATTATCAAAAAAATGTTATAGTCATCCTGCAGCAACACATTCTGTACAGTGTACAAAAAGACAGTCATCATAACATTATATACACATTTACATTCTGTGCAAGTACTATAACATGCTAGCAGTCTTAAATATGTATCAAATGTGAAACGTCTGAAAACCATGTCTCCATTTTACATTATGAAAGTCTTTAGTAGCTCATCACTGTAGTCCAACACTCATCAGCTCTAACGTTGCACCGCCACAATATCACCCAATAGTTTGCCATTGTTCAGCGTTTAAAGCATTTTATATTATGTACAGATTATCATGATTACAATTTGCTCATAATCCATTTAGAAAGGGCTTATAGTGCCTTATAATAGCATGTGAGCACCACTTGGAGAAAAGTGCTACCAAATAAAAGATCAAGTGTGTTTGAGCATTTCCATTACACACAGGCTCAGACACACGTTGCACAGATTTCTCATGCATCGTCTTCCTGTGAGCTATGGGCTGTAACATTTGCTTCCTTAGTCAAGGAGAACAATCTCATTTGCAGGGAAACAAATTAGAAAAAAATCTGCTGCTGTGACAATACCTCAAATTCTATCCTACTTATTCCCCCCACATTCTGCTGCATCTTTTTTTTTTAATTTACAATGCAAAGTGCAAAAATAAACATTGAGGGCTCAATTTAGTGTGGTTTTCAGCCGTGGCACGTAATCTCTCCCACCCCTCGTCACGATGTGCTGGAGGTTGTAGATGCTTGTGTGTGTGTGTGTGTGTGTGTGTGTGTGTGTGTTTGTTCATTCATAGGGTGAGAGATAGGTGGGCAAAGAGAAGGGCCCTAAGGGAGCCTCAGCAACACTGTACCCTAACACAGACACACACACACACACCTACATGCACACACCTACACACACACAGTATAAAAGATTCTAAAGGTGTCTCACAAACAAACGTGTGCACACAGAAACACACACACCTCCGCCACACACCACCGTGGAGAAACTTGGAAACAAGCAACTCTTAAGCGCCAACAAAAGAAGAGTTTGTTTGTTTGACAAGGATCTCCACGCTGAAGATATGCGTTAAAAAGAAGAAAGCGGGACAAGATTAGGTGAGGGAGGAAGCCCCTGAGACATGTGCGATTCTCTAACCCTGTGCTTGCTGTCACTCATTCTGCAAGGCACTGTTCAGCTGGAGACATGTTTTCTCCATTTGTGTGACCTTATGAAAGGATTGCCCATCTGGATTCTCCGCTTTCTCTCTTCTTGCTTTACAGAGGAAAGCCGAGACACAAGTTGGGAGAACCAATGTGCCACTTCAAAGTGTTGGCAACTCCTACTCAGAGTGCGCACACGTGTAATGACAAACCTGTCTGATTATAGCCCCTTACTCGCATCACTCCTGTGACAAGCCTCTCCACACACCTGAGCGCTGCCCAGTGGGGGGGGGGGGGGGCTTTCTACCTGATGAGGAGGACCACGCTACAGGAGGGACGGCGAGACGTTGAGATCAACCGTCCCTCCCGCAGACGGACAGAGAAGTGCGAGGCGAAGACAGAGTGAAGTTATAATCTTTTTCCTCACTGTTGAGTCAACACACAGTGTTTGTTGAGTCTGTTGTCATGGCCGAGCCAAGCGGCGAGTGACGGATGCAACAGCGTTAGCTAGCTGATTAAAGCCCTATCTTCTTCAAAATAGGGCTTTTCACTCTGACATTTAAAGAGCAAACACAATGCTCAGCTGGGTGGCATATTTGCCTATTGTTCCTTTTTAAGATAAAACTTCCGTCCATGCGGAAGTTTAAATCTCCTCGGGTAGCTGTTGGATGGTGTTTTTTTTCTCTATGTCGAGGCGGCTCAGCGGCCGTTGTTTCTATATAGCTCTTCGTGGCTGTACATGTGTGTGTGTGTGTGTGCCCATGTGTGTTCCTGCATGTAAAACCCTCATTCAGATAGACCTCGGTCCAACTTTGGCGGTGGCCCGCGGCCACATGGAGTGGTCTGATAGAGCACTGGAGTTTACGGGAGTCGCACACACTGCTGTCGTATGGCGGGGCCTCTCTTATCGGAGCCGCCAGCACGGTAAGCTAGGATTAGCATCTAGATCTGCGAAGACTGGACGTGAGCACAGGGGACAATGGTGACAGAAAAGAGGAGGGCGCGGGATGAGAAGATGGAGATAGAGGGGGCGGATGGAAGGGGAGGGTTAGAGCAGATAGACGGATGTCATACTCACCAGTCGAACATAGAGCATAATGTCTGTCACCCCCCTACACACACACACACACACACACACACACAAACACACACATACTTACAAGTGTGTTTTCATTCCTTTTCCTGCTTTTTTTTTCAAGCCATTTTGTTTCCTTTTTCTTTCACTTATTTTGTCCCCCTGGACAAAGTGCATGAGAGCAGCATGTGTGCATGCCTGCTTAGACTTTTTTGGTGGTCTTATGTGGAGGACACACTTAAAAAAAAACACAGAAACATCACACTCATGGAGCAGGCTAAGTGGGCCCTGTTTTTGAAGTCTTTCTTTGAAATAAGCGAGGCAATCCCTTGGCCCAGGGATCATATTCTATTTACGTTCCCTTTGCCAACGACACAGGCGACGCTGGCCAAATTCACAAAAGAAGATCCACATTGGAAAATCCGGCTAATCCCTGATTGAAAGTTCATGTGTTGGCTTCGATGGATAAGCTCTGGCAGATTTTCCCAGGAAAGGGGAGTAAA
This sequence comes from Etheostoma perlongum, assembly GCA_026937815.1. Taxonomy (NCBI): domain Eukaryota; kingdom Metazoa; phylum Chordata; class Actinopteri; order Perciformes; family Percidae; genus Etheostoma; species Etheostoma perlongum. The sequence continues at coordinate 32,448,253 of CM049371.1, forward strand.
GGAAAAGAAAAAAAAAAGGCAACAAAACTGGGATCCTTTTTCTGGTTAAAAAGTGGACTCAGTGTCAGTGGCAGGCAAGCAAAGCTCATGTCCGCTTGTTAAGAGCTGCCTTTCATGCTGAAGGCCGCAGTGGGTTCTGTCTTCTCGCCCTGAAGGGAGAGGTTGTGTTGTCGTCTTCAGAAGGGAGAGGTTGTGTTGACTTCAGAAGGGAGAGGTTGTGTTGACTTCTATAGAAGTGTTTGGGGTTAGTTGGTGGTTCCAAAGGTCCACCTCGTCCAAGGCAGTCAGGAACGACGCTACCTTAAGTTCATTTACTTCCTTATTTTTCTTTGTTCATTTATTGCTTCCTCCATTCCTCATCTCCATCCTCTCTCATGTACCCAGTCTCTTTTCCTCCATCCTTCCTTCCCTCCCTCCCTCCCTGGCTGCCTCTCTCCTCTCTCTTTCTCTCTTCCAGGGGTGGTGGCTATGGCTAGAGAGCCTGCACAGATGGCAGGCCAGCTTGCCTTCAGGGGAAGGGCTCCACAGCTTAAACTTCCTCCATTTTTTTCCTCTTTTCTTCTTGTTTTTTCTTCAGCACAAACTTTTGGCCTGCAACTTTTCCACGCCTAGTGAGCCTTTATCTCGCCGTGCATGATGCGACGAGTGGAGGGGGGGGGGCAGGGTCCTCAAAGGGGGGTGGGCGAGTTATCGCGAGCATGAGCTGTCCTCGGATCAATAGGGGCCATCAGTATCAGTGGAAACCCAACCCAGAGGCCAGTGGCGTGTCAGTGGCGGCGGCTCTGCGGGGCCATTGACTAGCCGATAATCTGACACTTGAAATTGTCACATTTCAAACCTAAATCCCATCATTCTACACAGAAAGCTGCATCTTTCACTTTGAGTCGGCTTGATTGATAAATAGCACAGTCCAGTGCAAGCTTTATGCTCAGTCTCCCAGCCAATGATTTCTGCTGCTTAACACACAGAGCCTTCATTTAGTCAGACAACAGGAGCATTAACAGGCGCACGTACTATTACAAGTCAGAGTTTCCCACTTTGTGTTAACATGAATGCTCAAGATCAATGTCTTTCCAAGATGACCCGCTGATAATGGCAGTATTACCTCTTGCTATCCCTCCACACATTTCATTTCACACTCAAGTCCACGTGAACAATGTTCCTCTAATGGCTGGCTATACTTAAAAGCCGTCTCCACCATAAGTGGTCTTGTTAGCAGTGGCCCCTTGCCTCTCTGTGGGATCAACTCAACAACTTGACCCGTGTCGAGTGATCACCTGATAGCCAGCGCTCTGTTTTCAAGCCTTCAGAACGGCTGGAGTGTCTGACTATGGACAGCAAACCATTCAAATTTCAGCCTAACTAAGACAATGTTACACGCCACTCATTCTCATTGTACTGTATGTGCAAAGCATAATAGACCAAAGGTTGGTTGCATAGTGCAGGGGTTGCCGCAAGATTTATTACCAATTTCTACCATACATTTAATTTAATTTGTGAACTTAAATCACTTCAGAAATTTTATTTTACTACATTTTTCATATCAAACCGAGGGAATGAGCATTGTAACGCAGAGATGACAAAATAACTCGCTTAGAAAGTTATTTGAAGTATAAAAGTAAAAGTAGCCTTGCGAATTACAACCATTTTTTATTCAAAAGCTACCTGGACCTCACAAATGTTACTAGAGTGCATGCTGAGAAACTTCAGTGGACTTGGAAAAAAAGCTCTTTACATGCCATTGGCTACATTTTAAATGGATGTCTGCTAATAGGCCTAAAACATCCCATATATGATTATTGGGACTCCAGGTTAATAAGATTCTGACTGAGTAGCTGGATATGAATTCAATTGTGATTCTGTGAGAATTCAAACATGAGTCCTCTGACTTACTGAGAGGTTTGACACATTAATGTTAACATTAGCCCAAAACTGTTACACTAGATCAAGATACTGAATTAGTTTTTAATATAAAGCTATACATGCAGCTATTGTATCAGCTAGTATTAGATCATTTTCAAATAAAGTGAACTTTAATGTTACTTGGGTTACTTTAACTAAATGCCAGAGAATCCTGGTCATTGCTAGCAGGAGAACACATACCATACGTGAAGTTGCTGAAATAAACAACGAATAGCTTCTGATAACACCAAAATGATGCATTCACCTCTGTGTTTCAAATTCAATTGTAAATTATTGGAAGCCAGCAGTTGGTGGTGTTTCGGTTGGCACAATTTGCAACACATTGCAAGAATAGTTCAGGCTGATTCAAGACCCCTTCACTTCGCGTTGGGGTTGTATTCACCATAGCAACCGCCTCACTCTAAATGATCCCTTATGTACTGTATATTCCCATCCAATTAAATTGGATTTGGTATTGATGACGCTAAAAAATAATAACGGTAACTTCACTGAAATCAATTGAAACTTAAGCAACGAGCCAATTTTTTAAAATGTAAGGAGTAGATAGTATCGATATTCGTGTTAAAAATGTAAGGAGTAAAAAGTCGTCACAAAAATAAATAGAAAAGTAAAAGTATCTGAAAAATCTACTTGAGTACACTAATAAAGTATTGTACTTTGGTACTTCCCATTTTGCTTGTAACATACTGTAACGGCGCTTTCAGGTGAAAACTGTTGTTTTTTTTAGGAAATGAAATTTAACATTTCATTTAAATCCTATCCAGCAGTTGCAAAAAACTGATACAATGCAAAACATTAAATTGAAAAATTGAGAGTCGGAGGATTCCTCCAGGTAGAATGTGACTGAGCTCAAAAAATATTACATTTTTAGGGGATGGTTCATTAAAATTCTGACCAAAACAAAAATCTCACACATCATTTGGTTGGTTTTCAACCCTTATAATATCACATAAGTAAAAAGTACTCACACACTCCTTTGCTCTAAACCCATGACTTCTTTTCAGCCTAAGTAGTATTTCTGCTCTACAGAAGGCATTATAAAGGTTTTCTATTTCATATATTTTTTTTCAGAGCTGTTTTGATCAATACATTAGCTGTGTAAAAATGGATGTTTGGGGCTAATAGCTGTGGGGTGAATGGGAGAATAAAGCCCTGAAATGGAAAGCAACGTATAAGGAGATTTAGTTTCAGCCGTGCTGTTTTTTGCAGGGGGAACATCTTAGGCCTAATAATAATAACAGTACTTTTTTTTTGTGCTTTTCATTAATCTAACTGTGGTAGGGTTGTCATTGTGCTGCAGATGAGGTTTTGTGTGAGAATTAACATTCACCTTGACCTGTGACGCGCACTCTCAATTACGCATAAAATTCTAATTATATAGAGAGATTATAACGTTTTTAAAAATGATTGCAGCATTTAATACACTTTAAAAGTTGTGTGTGCCGGTAGACTGGCTGTTTTTTTTAATTTTAATTTTTTTTTTAAAACAACGCTCCTAATTAAAGCTTAGAGAGGATTTGTCATCAGTGTGTTTCAAGCATGTCTTAATTCTAATTTTCATAAAACATCTGTGAAATAGTCTATATTTAACACATGCAATGGCTATTTTATGCACTTTTTTTTAAATGTGCTGAATGTGTCCCATTGGCATCGAACACCCTTTTCCAAAAATGTCGATGAGAGCAGAGAGGTGGCATGAAAGGCAGAGAGAGAAAGACATGAAGAAAGACACAGACATGGGGGGGGGAAATGGGATGAAGGAGAGTTGAAAAATGATTCCGGACTTTGTCAGAGAAATCAATTGAGAAACACACAGACATGGGCGGCAAATTGGGTGATGCGGTCCCCGTGTCCTCCCCTTCTTAACGAGGAGCACTGAAGCATGAGGGTAAATAAAAAGAGACATCTCTCTCCTTCTATCGCTCTTACGTGTTCTCCCTCACGCACACTCTCATTCGTCTAGCTGCTCCGTTGCTCCCTCTTCTTGTCATTATCTGTGTCGGTTTCATTCGACCCTGTCTCTTCCATCGCTTTCTCTCTGCATTTCGATACATTTATGCATATGAATAAACGCTGCTATGACTCCAGTTGCCTACATGTGCACACATTGTGCATGTGTGTGCAGGGATATAATGTAATCTGAGAGGCCTATCCCCTGTTCCCAGGTTTGGGCGAGGGGCGACCAGAGGTTGTGGCGTCGTATGCCCGTACTTTGTGTCAGACAATGCAAGCAGGCAGGCATGGCAGTCGGGGCTCGGAGGTATTCTGCAGGTGTTGCAGAGAAGGACCCTTCTGTAGCAGTGTGTCTTGGAGCCGATCACCACAAAGCTGCCTCTACCCGCTGCCAGATGGACCCATGCTTTTCCCCACACTCTTGCTCTCACAGCTAAGACCTAGGCTTTTCTTCCTGCTTTTTTTTTCTTCCCCCCCTTCCTACAAAAGAAAAGCGCTTTGGCTGAAAGAAAACCACAGCTGAATTTTATGGTGCCGCTTCTTTTGCCAAGCTGATTTTACAATTGAAAGGGACAGAGTGCATGGAAATGCTGTTTTCTTCTCCCCGAGCTGCGTTGTCGCTACGCCTCTTTAAGATGCAAGTTTGCATTGGCAGATATGTTTGCCACACTAATATTTCCTTTCCCAGTGTGAAATCTTGATAATATCCGGTGAAAAAAACGCTCAGAGTGTGTTTGGAGTGTGTTTGGAGTGTGTTTGGAGCAGATCTTCTGGGGTGTAATTCCTACAAGGCCTCGATAAGGTGACAGCAGTGTCAGAGCTAAACGTGATTGTCTATAGACATCGTGAGTTATGCATCTGTGTGTGTGTGTGTATGTGTGCGTGTGTTTGTTTGTATGCCACTGAATATGCGCCAGCACACGCACACAAATACTGGCACACATGCTTTGGCACATATATAACACCAAGCGCAAAATTCATTAAGTTTTAACGACGCCCTCCCTCTTACCTTAAATAACTGAACGAGGTGCAACACAACTTCAATCGCACGACCCCGATACAGCTACACCTCACACTGAGCAGAGGGAGCGCTCGCTTACTCCGGGGACAGAATTAACATCCAATTTCCCACTTCTCATTACAATTCAATAAAAGCCAATCTGCTTTTACCTTTAGAGCAGTGTTTTGGGTGGATGCTTTCAGGGGGCCCCACTCCACTCTGAGCCCAATTAAGAACATTTAAACATATTAAAATCTCCCAAGCTCTTCACTGTCCTGATTACTGCTTAAATATAATCTGCTTTTATATCCTCTCTCTGCCTCTTTCACTCATTTTTCCCTCTAAAATTATATCCATCAGTGATGATATTTTTTTTCTTCCCCCGTCTAGAGGGGATTTAGGGTCGAGGAAGGAAGTATTTCTTCCTTTCATGCAAAGATATTGAATTGCAGAGTGGAGAGCAAACTGTCTCACACATATTCTGCCTGTTCTTTACAATCAGCCACTTAACACACAGGACACAAACACACACACACACACACACACACACACACGTGGGCCTAATGTAACATTACTTAAAATCCACCCTCAGCCTCTTGCCCTGGTATTCCTATGCGCTATCAGCCTTGATGAGGATGTATAGTGAGTTTAGAGAGGGTGCCTGGATGAATATTGACGTGTATAAATGCTTCTGCTAAAAAGGCCCTGTGATCGCTCAGTCCTTCTGTCACATCCATCACGACAAATCCACTTTGCTCATCTCCATCAGCAGCGTGCCATCCAATGGGCATGGCTAAATGTGGCTAAATGGGCCACAAGTCACATCCAAGTGTGGAGTCAAACTGAGCGCTCACCCAGATGCGTGTTCACCCCTTATTTACATGATTCTGATATTAACTAGACATCCTGTGCTTTTGTTTTCATTTATTTTAAGATGGTCATTGATTCAATGCCTGGAAGCTTTCCTGACAATAACAAGCCTGTGCTGAGGAAACGCAACCTTTTTTATTCAAGTTCATCTTTGTGTAATGGCTTTATGAATTAGGAGAAAGTTTTCCTGTGTAAATATATAATTGAAATTAATGAAGAAAAATAGTGCCTATATGATATATCTACAGTGGGTACGGAAAGTATTCAGACCCCTTTAAATTTTTCACTCTTTGTTTCATTGCAGCCTTTTTCCAAAAATCAAAAAAGTTCATTTTATTTCTCAGTAATGTACACTCAGCAACCCATCTTGACAGAAAAAAACAGAAATTTAGAAATTTTTGCATATTTATTAAAAAACAAAAACTGAAATATCACATGGTCATATGTATTCAGACCCTTTGCCGTGACCCTCATATGTAACTCAGGTGCTGTCTATTTCTTCTGATCATCCTTGAGATGGTTCTACACCTTCATTGGAGTCCAGCTGTGTTTGATTATACTGATTGGACTTGATTAGGAAAGCCACACACCTGTCTATATAAGACCTTACAGCTCACAGTGCATGTCAGAGCAAATGACAATCATGAGGTCAAAGGAACTGCCTGAAGAGCTCAGAGACAGAATTGTGGCAAGGCACAGATCTGGTCAAGGTTACAAAAAAATTTCTGCTGCACTTAAGGTTCCTAAGAGCACAGTGGCCTCCATAATCCTCAAATGGAAGACGTTTGGGACGACCAGAACCCTTCCTAGAGCTGGCCGTCCGGCCAAACTGAGCTTTACCAGAGATGCAGTCGAGATGGGAGAAAGTTGTAGTAAGTCAACCATCACTGCAGCAATCCACCAGTCCTTTATGGCAGAGTGGCCCCGAAGGAAGCCTTTTGCAAGACACATGAAAGCCCGCATGGAGTTTGCTAAAAACACCTGAAGGACTCCAAGATGGTGATAAATAAAATCCTCTGGTCTGATGAGACCAAGATAAAACTTTTTGGCCTTAATTTAAGCGGTATGTGTGGAGAAAACCAGGCACTGCTCATCACCTGTCCAATACAGTCTCAACAGTGAAGCATGGTGGTGGCAGCATCATGCTGTGGGGGTTCAACAGGACGACTGGTTCAATCGAGGGAAAGATGAATGCGGCCAAGTTGTGGACGAAAACCTTTTCCAGAGTGCTCTTACCTCAGACTGGGCCTTTACCTTCCAACAAGACAATGACCCTAAGCACACCGCTAAAATAACGAAGGAGTGGCTTCAAACTCTGTGGTTTTCTTGAATGGCCCAGCCAGAGCCCTGACTTAAACCCAAGCATCTCTGGAGAGACCTGAAAATGACTGTCCACCAACGTTTACCATCCAACCTGACAGAACTGGAGAGGATCTGCAAGGAGGAATGGCAGAGGATACCCAAATCCAGATGTGAGAAACTTGTTGCATCTTTCCCAAAACGACTTCATGGCTGTATTAGATAAAAGGGTGCTTCTACTAAATACTGAACAAAGGGTCTGAATACTTATGACCATGTGATATTTCAAATAAATATGCAAAAATTTTTTTCTGTTTTTTTCTGTCAAGATGGGTTGCTTGTACATTACTGATAAAATGAACTTTTTTGTTTTTGGAAAAAGGCTGCAATGAAACAAAGAGGAAAAATTTAAAGGGGTCTGAATACTTTCAGTATATCTCTTCCTGTATACAGTCAAAGATGATTTTTTTTTTTTCTTCAATTTTATTAGATAGTGGATGTTGAGAGGAACTTGGGGGGGCAGTTACACTCTTTATCCAGTCAGCGTTCTAATGGGCCCGGTCATACCAGGCATCTTTATCCATTATAATAAACAGTGCTACAGGCTTGTTGATGTACTCATACACTCTAAGAAATATCTCTGTATTTACAGTTGTTTGACTGTATATTTCAACAGAAATTGTCCATAGAACCTGATTCGCAATTGTATTTTAGTTTTTTTCCCATTTGGAATTGCATTATTTATGCTCCGACGTTTGTCGGCCACGGAGGTTGGTTTATGGAGATTAACCCTGTTGTCCTCGGGTAAAATTTGACCCCTTTAAAAAATGTCTATATCTGAAATATGGGTTTCTCTTTAACCAAATTACCACAAAAAATGGATTGGATTCAATACAACGCTCTGTGCAAATACAAATGATCACTTTCATTCCTGACTAAACTCATCTATTCGTTCCTCTGATCTTAACTATTAGTCAAAATAATTCATAATTTCTGCTTTTTTAACTCAAATATTAGGTATAATTCTATATAAATGAGGGTTATTGACCATGGATTCCAAAAAGTAGTGTAAAACTAGTGGTAGTAAGGTGGTGGTAGGGAAAACTAAAAACTAAAAGTCTGATAAAGGGACGAAAATGTCTATTTTTGTCCGTTTTTGACCCAGGAGGACAACACAAGGGATAAAGAAGTACACGTGTGTTGCTTTTTGAAGCTTTCCGATGTGTTTGTAGCTTTTCTTTTTACCTTGTCAGTGCTTTTTCCGATGTTTTTGCCACTTTTTCCACCATTTTAATGCTTTTTAAGAATTTTTTTTGGATTCATTAAAGGGTTGTCAAATGTTAATTTTAGGTACATAAACAGATTGATAACATACTGAAAATATGGAACATTTCAGGCAGTTTTTGTCTTTATTTTATTTTTAAATACAACTTTTTACTCCCTTTTTGTTTCACTTTGTGGTAGGCGCAAAAACATGGTCTGAGCTTCCACAGTTTATCTTTGTTTGCGACATCAGACACTGATGTAGTCCTGAAAGTGAATCAGTGTCAGCAATTTCATCCGATCTCGAGACATGACAACACATTCTCACTCCCATCTTGTAAATCTTTGTCGTTGTTATTGACACAAAAAGTCTCCTTTAGCGTCATATAACGCGCTTGGTCGGGACTATTGGCGTTGCTTTTAGCGCTTTTAGGTTAAGGAAAAGCTTGTGGGTGGGTTTACGGTTCCATGACTTGCGGGAAAAAAAAATGGGACGGTTAAAGAAGAAAGAGGGTTCCCTGACACACTGCGATAACAGGACGTTAAGGACACACGCTGGACACAAACCCCGCTCTCCTGGGTGAAAGTCCTGTGTCCCTACACGGAATTTCTCCCTTACTAAACCCCGTCTAGCATTGTTGAGACGGCTTGCTATTGGTCAATCCAACAAATTGGAAATGTTCCACACCTTTTACTTTGTGCCAGCAAATCCACTGATCAGCGTGATTGCCTTGACATTTTTGTTGTTGTTGAGTTAGCCATTCTAAGTACTGGTTTGGACTTTGTCACTGTGGACATTTTGACATTGCAAACACAGGTGTAACTATAACAAACCATTAAATATTAGTTTCAGGGGTCTGTTTTGTGAAAGCTGTTGTTATTGGGCCACCTAATGGGGCCATATTTAATGTTGTTTGCAACTTCCTTTTCCTTCTATGGTAAAACCATATGTCGACTGTAAAGTAGGCCTGAAGAGGTTTTGATTGTGTAGCCAACATTATGCTAGGTCTAGCTCTCTGAGCCTCTTTCTGTTTTATCTGCGCTGGTAATTCCCCATCATTTCATTCAATAAATAACTTTTGAATGGGATATAAAGTCCTCAGAGCTAGTAACTGACTTTATTAAATTTATATTCCTTTAACCTATAATTAACCAGGTAAGAACAGTTATCCAGTCATAGCTGGCAGCTAGCAGTTCAGGGCCTTGCTCAAAAGCACATCAGTGGTGGTAATGAGGGATATTTCCCCACCCAAATCTATCGTGTTGATCTGGGTATTGAACCACCAACCTCACTTCTCTAAACTTTAGGCCACCACTGCCCTTAGCAAGCTGGTTAAGCTTGGTGTTATTGGGAAAATACAAATTTTTCATTTAACTGTCAGCATACCTTGTCTCTTTTGTGGAGCAGTTTATACTACAAACAAACAAAGATTGCATACATTTACATACACTAGCATCCTCCATTTTGGACTCAGTGGATCTCTGTTCCCTGTCTGTCCCAATGGCTTGCTATTGGTAAATGTTGTGAATTATCATGACAAAGTTCAAAGTTGGATATGGAAAATGATTTCCTTCTCCCTCACAAATACACTGATCGGGACAATGTGTGATTTTAATGTTTAAAATGCTGGTTTGGCCTTTAGACCTGAGGAGATTTTGACATGTCAAACACAGGTGTAAGGAACAACACCCGTCTACAGTATTTCAGTTCCAAGTGCCTTGTTTTGGAAAAGCTGTAATTCCTAATGGAGCCAGCTTCAATGTTTTTAGAAAAATGTCCTCCGTAAAATAGGCCTTTAGAGGAAGGTTTGGAATGTGTTTCCAAAAGTCAATGGATGTATTCCAAGACACACATGTCGGGAGACATTGCATTCAGTCTCTGTACTGTAAAACAATCCCATGTGCATGGGGTTTTAGTTGACAAAAGATGTGATGCTGTTTTATGTTTTAAGGTGATTGCTTGTGTGCATTCCTAATTGTAAGCACACAGTATATTGTAGTGGACGAGGGTGGGAGGTGAGTTATCAACAAAATGTGCACGTACTGTAGATTTGGATTGAGACTTCCATGGGGCTTTCCATTGTCTCTACATTCATGTTATTATTCAGTGATTAATTTTTTAATCAAAGCAGAACACTGAAATCAAGGACGTCTGTTAACGTCCATAACATTTTGCTGCAACAAATAAAACATGTACTTTGTTTTTATTTTTAAAAAAGTAGCATGGAAGCAAATTGGTTTGATGATTTCTTAAATGGAGTGCCTCAAATGGTCACACTTATTGTCCTAACAGTTGCTGTAAAATGCCCCATTGTTGTAGCCCCATTGAGACTGAACATCACATTCTGCAGGTACAGCTGCTCAGGCTGAACTTCAAATTATTCACAACGCGTAATTCAGAGCTGTGTGTAAGTCAAGCATGTAAAAAAAAGGCATCTTAAATTATACCATGCAAACTCCGCTGTCTCATTAATATTACAGGGACTATTCTTTGACTTCATTTCATTTCATTTCTCCGTCTGAGTGAGGACCAACGTTGCAGGAGGGAGGAATTATAAGGTGTGCAAATCACATTTTTGGGTTCAGTGTACAAAATACCTGCTGAGTTGTTTTAACCTTTCCTTCTCTACTTCTCCTGCCCCCTAAGACTTTTAAAAGTATATATTTAGTTTTCTCTCCACCATCCTTCTTTTATCTGGTTTACGTTGTTCTAGTACTTTGTACGTTTTTGACCAGAATCAGCTGTATCACTATTCTGATGTAGGAGTCTGAACTAACATATCTACAATGTAAAGTACTGTATGTGTTCTTTACAGCACAAGCATGTACTGTATATCGCCAAAAGTTTGAAAAGAAAAGAAAACACACAAACACACACACACACACACATACCCTCCTCTGACAAGACACCTGCTGTTCTTTGTGCACCGTACATGTTAGAAGGGGTGTCTGTTATCTGTTATAAGAACGAGAGGAGAGAGAGATTGTATGTATTTTATATATATAGAGTGTGTATCTATATATATAGAGCAGTCACTCGAGACTGCAAGACCAGGCAGACCAATCTGTGCACCGCCTGGATTGACTACAAGAAAGCCTACGACAGAATGCCGCATACATGGATACGGGAATGCTTGGAGATGTACAAGGTCAACAGGACACTAATAGCCTTCATCAAGAACTCAATGGGGCTGTGGAAAACAAGTCTGGAAGCACACTCAAAGCCAATTGCACAAGTCACGATCAAGTGTGGCATATACCAAGGCGATGCACTATCCCCGCTGCTGTTCTGCATAGGCCTGAACCCCCTTAGCCAGATCATCACAAAGACTGGCTATGGATACCGATTCCGAAGCGGAACAATCATCAGTCAACTCCTCTACATGAATGACATCAAGCTGTATGCCAGAAATGAGCAAGACATCGAATCACTGATCCACACTACCAGGATCTACAGCAATGACATTGGAATGTTGTTCGGACTGGACAAGTGTGGTTGCATGGTGTCAAAAAGAGGGAAGATGATCAGAACTGAGGGGATTGAACTACCAGAAGGCCACATTGCAGATGTTCAGGATAGTTACAAATACCTTGGGGTGCCACAGGCTAACGGAAACCATGAGGAGGCAGCAAGGAAGACCGCCACAGCCAAATACCTACAAAGAGTGAGGCAGGTCCTGAAAAGTCAGCTGAATGGGAAAAACAAGATCCGAGCTATCAACACATACGCCCTGCCAGTCATCAGATACCCCACTGGTATAATAAACTGGCCAAAGGAGGAGATAAAGGTTACTGACATCAAGATAAGAAAGCTCCTCACAATGCATGGAGGGTTTCACCCCAAGTCCAGCACCCTGAGACTGTACACCAAGTGTAGTGAGGGAGGTCAAGGGCTTGTGAGTGTGGAAAGTAAGAGCAACTGTGGTGCCAGTGGTAATCGGAGCACTGGGGGCTGTGACCCCCAAACTGGGAGAGTGGCTCCAGCAGATTCCAGGTAAAACATCAGAGGTCTCTGTCCAGAAGAGTGCAGTCCTAGGAACAGCTAAGATACTGCGCAGAACCCTCAAACTCCCAGGCCTCTGGTAGAGGACCCGAGCTTGAGGATGACACATTCCACCCCACAAGGGGTGAGAGGGGGATTTTTTTAATTTTTTTTATATACAGTGTGTGTATATATATATATGTCTCAGTCAGAAGGCGGTCGTCTCTCTGTCTGTATGCTAAGAATATCTTAGCATACATCTCATTCATTTTATTTCATTTAAAAACTGGATATCCATGATCCAGTAATGCAAATGGCTGCATTTATAAAGAGTGCTTTACAATTTGCCTCTCATTTATTTACAGACTGATGGTGCCGAGCTGTGGCTTGCCCAAAGACACTCTTCCATATGGACAGAAGGAGTTGGGAATCAAACTGTCAACTCTGCGATCAGGGGACTTTACCTCCTGAGCAAACAGGGGCGTAGCACACAACTCTGGGCCCTGTAGAACGGGATTCTATATCACCCCCACCCCACATCCATATCTTTTTATTCTAGCATCGATTGAGGCCCTCGGGCCCTGGGCACTCAGTTCTAGTTCCACCCCCAGTCTGATACCCCTGTGAACAGCTGTCCCCCGGTTGGTTTCTGTTGTCATAGACTAGTCACTATCTTCACAGGACTGTGGAGTAATTCGAGAATAGGAGAGAAAAAAACACACTTGGTTGTTTGCATTTCTTTTAACCAATCACAATCGTCTCAGGCGGGGCTAAGCTCCGGACACAGCAACAGTGGCTCCGTAAAAAAAGTCTCAGGAATTAAAGTGTTTTGGTGGAACATTCACACCCCGCGAAAGAAAACGCCACCTACAATATTAAATTAAGTTTACTGTTGACACAACACAGTAACATGCATGATTCATGATCCATACAGATACATACTTCGTCCACAGCAATCCCAACAATTGGTCCCAAAACGTCCCAGTTAGAGAGGAAATTCCTTTCTTTGTAAATCTTCACAATTATTCCCCAAAAGAACCAAGCAGTCCGCCTCGTAGCAGCGATCCAAATTTTCTTCAAAACTTGCCATTTTTAGTGTGCGGCTTTCAGGCCCAAAGTTTTTTTTTTTTTTTTTTCCGGAAGCGAAGGGTGTTTGAGAACGGCAACAAACATAAAGGTGCGGGACATCAGATGTGCAGGAAATTATCCTGGAAATGTACATCCGTTGCTCCAGACTGATCATAGACTGACAGACACAACCAGAGAACGCAGCACAAGACTCACAGCTAATATTAATTTGCATATAACTAGTTAGCTAGTCAGCTGTTGCACATAAACAGCTAAAGGCCTATGTATATATATATATATATATATATATATATATATATATATATATATATATATATATATATTATTATATACAGTGAGGAAAATAAGTATTTGAACACCCTGCTATTTTGCAAGTTCTCCCACTTAGAAATCATGGATGGCTCTGAAATTGTCATCGTAGGTGCATGTCAACTGTGAGAGACATAATCAAAAAAAAAAATCACAATGTATGATTTTTTAACTATTTATTTGTATGATACTGCTGCAAATACGTATTTGAACACCTGTCTATCAGCTAGAATTCTGACCCTCAAAGACCTGTTAGTCTGCCTTCAAAATGTCCACCTCCACTCCATTTATTATCCTAAATTAGATGCACCTGTTTGAGGTCGTTAGCTGCATAAAGACACCTGTCCACCCCATAAAATCAGTAAGAATCCAACTACTAACATGGCCAAGACCAAAGAGCTGTCCAAAGACACTAGAGACAAAATTGTACACCTCCACAAGGCTGGAAAGGGCTACGGGGAAATTGCCAAGCAGCTTGGTGAAAAAAGGTCCACTGTTGGAGCAATCATTAGAAAATGGAAGAAGCTAAACATGACTATCAATCTCCCTCGGACTGGGGCTCCATGCAAGATCTCACCTCGTGGGGTCTCAATGATCCTAAGAAAGGTGAGAAATCAGCCCAGAACTACACGGGAGGAGCTGGTCAATGACCTGAAAAGAGCTGGGGCCACCGTTTCCAAGGTTACTGTTGGTAATACACTAAGACGTCATGGTTTGAAATCATGCATGGCACGGAAGGTTTCCCTGCTTAACAGCACATGTCAAGGCCCATCTTAAGTTTGCCAATGACCATTTGGATGATACAGAGGAGTCATGGGAGAAAGTCATGTGGTCAGATGAGACCAAAATAGAACCTTTTGGTCATAATTCCACTAACCGTGTTTGGAAGAAGAAGAATGATGAGTACCATCCCAAGAACACCATCCCTACTGTGAAGCATGGGGGTGGTAGCATCATGCTTTGGGGGTGTTTTTCTGCACATGGAACAGGGCGACTGCACTGTATTAAAGAGAGGATGAGAGGATGACCGGGGCCATGTATTGCGAGATTTTGGGGAACAACCTCCTTCCCTCAGTTAGAGCATTGAAGATGGGTCGAGGCTTGGTCTTCCAACATGACAATGACCTGAAGCACACAGCCAGGATAACCAAGGAGTGGCTCTGTAAGAAGCATATCAAGGTTCTGGTGTGGCCTAGCCAGTCTCCAGACCTAAACCCAATTGAGAATCTTTGGAGGGAGTTCAAACTCTGTGTTTCTCAGCAACAGCCCAGAAACTTGACTGATCTAGAGAAGATCTGTGTGGAGGAGTGGGCCAAAATCCCTTCTGCAGTGTGTGCAAACCTGGTGAAAAACTACAGGAAACGTTTGACCTCTGTAATTGCAAACAAAGGCTACTGTACCAAATATTAACATTGATTTTCTCAGGTGTTCAAAAAGTTATTTGCAGCTGTATCATACAAATAAATAGTTAAAAAATTGTGATTTCTGGATTTTGTTTTTTTTAGATTTATGTCTCTCACAGTGGACATGCACCTACGATGACAATTTCAGACACCTCCATGATTTCTAAGTGGGAGAACTTGCAAAATAGCAGGGTGTTCAAATACTTATTGTCCTCACTGTATATTCATGTCTTTGAAATTCTACACATATAAACATTGAAACTGCCGTGAAAGGTGTAATGTTGCATAAAAAACATTATAAACAAGTCATGAACGTTTATGACATAACACTTCATGACAGGTTAGGGTTAGGGTTCATGCGTCATGACTGTGTTATGTCACTCTTATGTAGAAAACTTCTAGTAATGTGTTACTGACAATTGTGCAAAGGTCCCATGGCATGAAAATGTCCCTGTATGAGGTTTTTTAATGTTAATATGCATCCCCCCAGCCTGCCTATGGTCCCCCAGTGGATAGAAATGGAGATAGGTGTAAACCAAGCCCTGGGTATCCTGCTCTGCCTTTGACAAAATGAAAGCTCAGATGGGCCGATCTGGAATCTTGCTCCTTATGAGGTCATAAGGTGAAAGGTTACCTCCTCTTTCTCTGGTTTGCCCACCCAGAGAATTTGGCCTCCCCATGTGAGAGAGACATCATGGCTTTCAAACGAGCAAAGTGGCACCCCCAGCCTCCACCTGCCCCCCCTCTCTCCTCAAAAGCTACAGACTCAGAAATGGCACATACTAAGGTAAGATCATTGTGGGACTGGCTCTAGTGTATTAGGGGACCTATAATATATATAAGGTCTATATAAAAGAGACTTCAGATACAGTATTAGGGGACCACTAAGGTCCATATAAAAGAGACTTCAGATACAGTATTAGGGGACCACTAAGTTCTACATGAAAGAGACTTTAGATACGGTATTAGGGGACCACTAAGGTCTATATAAAAGAGATTTCAGATATGGTATTAGTGGACCACTAATGTCTACTATATAAAAGGATCCAAACAGCACCATGCGATGGGACCTTTAAGATAAATTTTTCTCCCATCCCAGAATGCTGTGTGGACTCACCAGACCTTCCTCCGCAGCGCTATGGATGAAGGTCTGGCAATGTAAGCCTACAGCTATAGCAAGGCCCTGAACGCTAACAGACCTTTTTGTCTTCTAAATAAAACAAACAAAAAATGTCTTCTTTTCAGTAATACAAGAGTATGAACAATAAATATGGTTTAATGATTTTGGACTAAAAAGAAACATATTTAGTTGGAAATTCAATTGTAGATTCTTCTAAATGATTCATATGATTCAAATGATTCAAATTGATTTGTTAGAAATGTAAAATCCCAAGTTTTTATTCACCATGAGCAAAATCATTGAGAACCAAACAATAAAGATGACCACCAAAGCCAACACACTGACTAACGGCTTTAAGGGGGAAGCTTGTGTCTTTTACTTATCATTATAAAATACTTTTATTTCCTTGTGGCTTTTACTCTATATATCAAGACCGAGGTCATTGACTCTCACATTAAAGATTCATAAAACCAGTGCTAGGGAGTTGGAGAATTTATGAAACCTTTCCTCTGCCTTGTTATTATTGTAAAATTGCTGATTTGCCGGTGGGTGACAGTATAAGAAAACAAGGAATTATTCTGCCAGTAGAGATGCAAAAGAGTTGTGCGGAGCGCTCAGTAATGGAGGGCATCAGAGTAAGCGGATAAGTAGTTTGATGCTAATATTGCCACCCTTACGTTCTCTCACATACAATAGAAGTATTCCATAGCACTCCACCACCGCCGCCAGTGTCTACAGATGATCATTATGCATGGAAATGACTGGAGTCTGAGAGAGTTGTTTAAAGTGAGACAGGTAGAAGAATGAAAACAGTTTACTGTCAATGAGTTGAGATAAATCTGGTGTGAATTTGGATGGATGGATGTAGGGAGGGGGGGGAGGGAGGGAGGATGTTAAACGGCCCATATATAGGTGTAGACTTACTGTTTATAAAATAGAAGTAATGGCATCGGAGGTGGGATATTCTGTCTCCCCTCGATATGGGGAATCACTTTTTCTGTTTGCATAAAGATGGCCTGACTGTGTGTGTGTCCATTTGTACTCTTACCCACTTTTGTGGATACTGTAGGTGTGTGTCCATCTTTATTTCTGAGTGTATTTGTGCCTATTGTGTGCAAATCTTTGTGTGTGTGTAAAAATTAATCAAAGCGGGGGCGATGATGAACAGTTTCTGTAGAATTCTGTCAAAGGTTAAGAGCTAGTTATTTTTAAGAATGACATGAATCTCGGGGGAGACAGTGATTGCCTAAATGACCACTGTAATTACCAATTACTTCTTGAAGCAGAGAATATATTCACGGCATGTAGCCAGCTAAATACAGACAGGCATTAGCCCATTTACGTACTAATGCACATAATTTAGATCCTGAAAAGGGCAGATGGGAACACAATGGAAGATATAATAGATACGTCTAATATCATTCCAAAAAGAATATTGGATTCACAGGAGATGAATATTACTTTGTGTCAGATTGTTTTTCCATAAAACATTCAAAATATATTTCATCTTTCTTGCTCTTGTTCTCTTTTTGTGTGCCGCAACCGTCACGCTGTGATTGCTAACGAAGGGTACTGCAAAAGGAGACTTGTGCAGAGACACTTGGCGGTTAGGCAGGCTGTTATCCCCCCCCACACACACACACACACTTCTGCATTAAATGACAATGAGGGCTTGACATGTTTCACACAACTAGCCTGGCATCAGGCACTAGTTACCTGGCCTCCTCTGTGGCGCGCAGTTCAGAAGTTAAAACTTTCACAGTGACGCTTCACAAAACAACAAAAAGGCACAAATCAGAGAGAATGTACTGTATATAAATATATATCGTTCAGATCCAGGCTTGATTTCTCTCTGTCACCCAGCGACCGGGGAAACGAGGAAAGCCGAGGAGGAGATGGAGACGGGAAGAACATAGGGAAGAGAGAGAAAAACAATGGCTGACAGGCCTGACTGGCGAAAGGATATTTACTAAATTAGACATAAACTGCAACGCTCTGCATCTCCGTCAAGGAACTTGTAAAGTCTCATAAATAAGTAAAGCAAAATGACAGAGACGGAGCACGCAAACAAAAGTGGTGTACAAAAATCTGACTGAGTGCAGTATGTGTGTGTGTCTGTGTGCACCCGGGATGTTTTTGGGGTTGGGATAATGAGTTGTCGTTTTGCTGCTCTTCTCCACTCAACAACAACCTTTCCCCCTCTTTCCCCCTCTCTTTCACACTACACATCGCTCTCTTCCTCTCCACCCTCGTTCCTAACTCTCACTCTGTCACCTCTGCTATTGTCAGTCTTGCGAGTCCCTCTTTGGCAGGATAAAAGGGCCACATATTTGTTCTTGATGTAATCTCGTCTGTGTTCTATCTGATAAATACTTGGAGCAGAAGCTGATTATTATAGTTGGCGGTGGGGATCAAAAAGGGAGACACGTTGAGCGAGGGCCGAGTGTTTTGAATCCAAACTTTGAGCATATGACTTCACCCTCCTCCTCCTCTTGTTCCCCTCGCTGTACTGCAAAGTCATGTCCGTGCCGGCCGCGACCCGTTTGAAAGGGATTAGCTTATTCCATGTGGAGGTTTTTTTTCTTTAGCAAGTGCTGGCACTACATACACAGCAAATCCATAGGGGCCCTGGGATTCACATTGTAATGGTAGTAATAGCTGTGGGGGGAAAAAAAACACACTCTCTCTTCGGAGCCGTTGGAAAAAGCTTGCCCTCTCCCCGCCAATATCTTATCCCACCCTTTTCATCCATGCACAGCCCCATCACAGAATGTGTCAGGATTTTAAACGGGACAGGATTTTTTTAAGTAGCAGAAACAAAGTGTGTTGACTGTTTATTTCTTTCACTTGCTTCCTGTCATCTCTTGCCAAAGCTGTTTAGCAGCAGCATTGTCACTGCTCTGTTCGCCACCGGCTCCATACCCTCACTTCTTCTTCCTCTTTTTTTTTTTCTCTTTATCTTTTAAACAATACCTGCGTTTTACAGTAGAAGCACTTTTTTAGCTGTGTCTTTATTTTTCCTCCCCCTTATTTTTTTTTCTTTAATTTTATTTTTTTAGCATCATCACTTTTGTTGGCAGTTGTCTTCAATAGTTAATGCCTCAATGAAAAATGGTGACAAACAACAAACCGTTGCAAAAAAGGAAGGTTTATTTGTTACATTATGGAAGTGAATTTGACTTTCACCATGTACAATAACCCTTTACATCTAGTAAAGGGTTATCATGGGTTACCTTTTTCATGCCCTTTTGCCCTTTGGCATGAAAAAGGTCCATCACAGGGTAGCCTACAGTATCTGAAGTGAGTATTTTAATGTTAATTCTACAAGAGATGCATTTTGAGCCTTGCTTTTGCATTTCCATGAATAAAATAGAATAGAATGCCTTTACTGTCATTATACACAAGTGCAGTAGCTGTGCAACTAGATTCAAGCACCCCTTTTACAGTGTCACCACAAAAAATTAAAATATGAAATATAAATATATAAAATGTAAGTAGTGCAGGAAATAAGAGAGGGGGGGATGTGGTGCACAGTCCTGGCCTGGGCCTTTTTGTACTTGGTCACAAGTGAGACTGTAATGTCTTAAAGATGACCATTCTTCTATTTAAAAATAAAAATAAGTTCATAAGCAGTAAAATACACCTTTTCTCAGTTCAACACACTGAGGGCTTTGAGTGCTATAGTCTGGAATATTTGGTATCTTATTGTCGCTAATGCTAGTACGCTTTTTGCTGTGTAACTGACAGTACTGGATTTTTTGTGCTACTGTTATTCTACACCATGCATTTGCCCATTTATGATTTTGATGTAACTGTCACTCTTGGCTGTTATTCAGCATACGCTAAACATCTTTGCATGTAAACTTAATTTACACCAATGCAAAATTCTTTTCTCAGTTTGACACACTGAGGTGTTTTTACTGCTACACTCTTGTCTGTAATGATTGGTAGCTTATCGTCGCTAATGTTAGCTCATGTCAGTGTAGTGACTATGTCCAATACTTAGCCGCTACTGGTTGCTAATTTGGATTACTGTTTCTAACGTGTACTCAGAATAGCAATGTCCAGTCCTTTCCAATAGTTTGCATTTGAGGCGTTTATTTTCTGTAGCCTTATAGCATCCACTTAACTCAAATAAAGTCCAAAAACCATAACGTAATCCGAGCACAGTAAAAAACTGGTTGCTCCGCTTCTTAAATTAACAACACCTGCTTGCATCAATACAGGAATTTAAATTACCCAAGGCCAGCCTAGGCCTGGGCAAAACAATGCAATACATTGCCCCTATGGCTTGGAGGAAACCCATATGTATGGCTCCTACAGTACAGTCAGTTTTGCTACATAACTGACATTACTGGATGTATTGCGCTACTGTCACTCTCCATATACATTTGACGTTTCATGATCATGATGGAACTGTCAATCGCGGCTGTTTATTCAGCAAACATTATATATTTGCAGCTAAACTTAACTCACACCGATGCAAAATGAGCCTGTAAAACAAATGTTATCTAGAGAGATCTCTTGGACCAGATGACAAAACTGTCAGCTCTCTGCTCCTTCTGTGAGGACAATGTACTTCCGGCATTTCAGAACAAATCTCTTACTCATTTCGGAGTACTCTTTTGTTCATTTTGTGTTTAGATCAAAACCAATAATACAAGGAAATAGGATTTCTCATAGCACACAGAATGATGTTTTCTTGTTGCCAACGGCGATAGTTATGCATTCAAAACAGCCAACAACATACCCCATCTGATCGTGGTTTAAAGCCTTGTTTGGAGAGGATTTGTTTTACAAGGGAAGGTGGTCTAAAATAATCATTACAAGATTGTGTCATTTCAGTCAGTCCCCCTCCAAATGGGACAAAATCTGCCTCTAATATATGCCACAATGGATTGTGGGTACCGGCGTCAATACAAAATCTTGGATCCCATTGCCTTGTGATAATCTAAAGTATTAAAGGTGAAAAAAAGAGCCTCATAAAACACATGGTATAGTCAATATAAAATTCATTAGCAACATTTTTGTTTTATGACAGGATTCACCATTTCTTCACAAATGTGAATATTTTCTGTTTTTTTGTTTGTCTTCTATGATACTCACTTGATTATCTTTAGGTTTTGGACTGTTCAGACAAATCCAAACATTTGGAAGCATCCCCTCAGGCTCTAGGAACTTGTGACAGGTTTTCACAAATGTTGTGACATTTATAGACCAAATGATTAATTGAGAAAAATAATCAGTAGATTATTCTATTATGGTAATACTTGTTAGTTGCATCTCTACTATTGCTATCGTTTGTTATCAAATGAAGATGTGTATGACACGTGAGGACAATATCTACACTAAGTAAACTGTTTGCTGACGGACCTCATCCATAATGAATGAATGTTAAAGACCCAATTAGAAAATCTTTACAATGACTCTCTGTCTTTAAGAAATTAATCTGGATAGGGCATTGGTTAGAAGACAACATAAACACCAATATTTTCTGCCCCTTTTTACATAAATAATTGTTTTAAGTATTCATAATAAGTCAGTATGATGTGTGATCACACCATTTTGGTGACCTTAACCGGTGATCTAGGATTTGAAGCTGAATCTTTCAACCTACGATACAAGATAAGTGTGTAATAAATATATGCAATGCAACCCGAAATGGAATGAAAATGTATTGTATGCAATGTGTAATGCGATTCATGTAGAAATCAGTAAAAGTGAGAACACTGGTGCCACTGCAGATATGCGCGAGTACCAAATAACAACCCCTGATATCCATGAGCACAGAAGTAAAGGGTGGCTGGGAAGCCGTGGCATTTGAATGACACATTGATGGCCACGGCTCGTACGTGGCATGCCAAGAGTCCAGAAGATAGAACCAGTCTGGATCGGAGTGGGCCAAGAGCTTAGTGGGGAGTCCACAAACTGCTCAAAGCTGACATTTGTGCCTCCAGGAGGTACGCAAACAGGGATAGACATACAGGCAGATCCAACTACCCCTCCCTCCCTCCATCCCTCCCTTCCTCCCTGCCTCCCCCTCTCCCTCCCTCCCTCCCTCCCTGCTTCCCCACCCAGTTGTCTTCATCTCTCCATCAATCTCATTTAATTGTTTTTCCATCGGAGATGTTGTACGTAGATAACTCACCGTACATTATTTCTACTCCTCTCTAGCAGAAGTGCCATTTTGAGAGAGCACGCCCCGTCTTTAGCTGTCTGGGGGACGGTGTATGGGGGAAACTGCTGATGTGCTGTGGATCATTGTTTTCCACCAATAGTGCTGGAGTTCATTTAATGGGCTCAGGTTCTTGTTAAATCACGCACACTGATTGCTTTTATGTACTAGCGCGCTGACTTTTTTATTTTTTTATTTTTTTATTTCACCACGAAATATACAGTGTTTAAATACAGCGAGGGATGAAAGTTGTGCCTGAATGTTAGAATACGGACAATTATAAAATCTCATTTTTTGAGAACAACAGAAATCACATGTATATTTGATGATGGCAACATATCCTCAAAGCCCAAACCAATAGTTTTTAGGAGTCCAGGAAACAGGGATTAATGAAAGGGATTATGTCTTACTCTGGATCCTCAAGGTTCACCGTTACTTTAAAACCAATTCATAGAACATGTATAATGAATGAAAAAAGAAGAGATTTTTAAAGCAGCTTTACAACACCGTCATAAAAAAATCATGCCTGTTGCTGATTCGAAGTTTGGATACACTCCGTTATCATGCTGTAATTTTAAGTGGGCATCTGTCAGACAGTTTTATCTGTTGGCGTTTTGTTCCTGACATCATGGGAGAAATACATGCCACTGTTCCAAGAGACAAAAATATAGAAACAAACTAAAATGCAGAAATTAGCTGGGCTGTGGACACTATGAGGTTAATGCTGTCTAAAAACACTTTGTCTGTACCAAGTACTAACAACAGACGACAGTGAGTAGACAGTACTTGAGTGTCTCAAGTATCAGCATTTTAACAACCATCTGTTATCAAGAAATAAAAACTGCCCTCCTGCTGAAGCATCACATTATCACAGGTAACAAATCTGTTATATCAAAAGCATTTGACACAGCTCAGCTCTAATGTCACTCATCGTTCAACATATTTATTTAGACAAATGCATGTTCTCTTAAAAAAGAGCAGTTGTAATATTAACCTAAGCTACCAGGCTACATCTTCACCTACATATCTATGGGTGGCTTTCAGAATACTCAATAAATGCTCAAAAAAAGGTTTAATTATTATAAGGTTGTATTATTCCTGATGAACACAATATAGATTGAAAGCATAATTCTCTGGTGTTGCTTCAGTTATGTAAAGACAGAATGCAAGGCCAATTTTAGAGATGGTGCGATTGTCTGCAACGTCAATGAAAATATGCGAGGGGACACAATTAGATGGTAGAATGGTCTAGCGGCCACATTTGTGTAAATTATTGAAGAGGAACATTTGATTCACCATCTGTTTGAACGCACCTCAGCATGTCACGTTCTCTTGTCATTCTTTAAAGCCATTTTCACATATGAACTGAACAGGACAGTCTTAAGAGAATCAATGTCATTGTCCGGAAATTCCCTTTCACACATGTATGACAGGAGATTGTCCCTTTCAGACATATTCTCACACACTGGAAACACTACTGTAATATATTGCATTGTTGAGCATGGACGTTGGGTAGGGTGTCTTTGTTGGTTAGAGCGTGGATGTTGGGCATAGCGTGGATGTTGGGTAGAGCGTGGACATTGGGTAGTGCGTGGACATTGGGTAGAGTGTGGACATTGGGTAGTGCGTGGACATTGGGTAGAGTGTGGACATTGGGCAGAGTGTAGATATTGGGCAGAGCGTGGGCAGTGGGTAGAGCGTGAACATTGGGTAGAGTTTGGACATTGGGTAGAGCGTGGACATTTGGTGGATGAGTGTGGATGTTGGGTAGAGCGTGGACATTGGGTAGTGCGTGGACATTGTGTGGAGCGTGCTGGAGGAAGGACATGACACCGCTGTTTGTTTGATGATTATAGCGTTGGTCCTTACTGGCAGAAGTTTCCAAATCTCCTGGTCTTTCCAGTTTGACAGTTTTGTTGCAGTGTTTGTCAATCACCTTTCTTCTTTACCCTCTGATGATTGTTTTCTTCCTGTTTGTTGACGAGCCAATAAATTTAAATATCATAAACACTTGCACTTGTTGCCGTAAATACTCCACATAATGTGCGTCTCTATTCACACATGGGCTCCATAGTAGATTACATGGTCTTTGTACTACGGAGCTGGCAGGGTAAACTTCGATTTATGACCAATCCAACTGATTCAGACAATTGCAGTCTCACGTACAGCTCTGCTGGGTAATGTCTAGAAAATTTCATATTTGCAGTGCACCTATGAAAAGGACTGAATGAAAGCGCAAGTGCTTCCTTTAGACTAACAGTTAAGCACCAATGTCCAACAAAGGGATAATAGTCAACCATCTGGAAAAGTTGACCAGAATGCAGTGAAAAAGATCCCATAAGACATGCTGTCTTTTGAGATATGATATGTACACTTGCATATGAGTGTATAGACTTTTTAGTAAGTTGATTTTGGGTCAGTCAGGTTGTATTTGTCAGGAGACCCTATGTGTTACAAAAATACATTTAAATGAGGCCTACTTGTTTTAATCATTGGAAAGCATGTAGTCTCAAATGACGACTGTGTGCTGCACATGGAAAAGCCTTGTTTTCAAAAGTCAGTCTATTTCATAGTTAGTGAGAACCTAAACAGCAATAGAGCTGAAATAAATTCCTTATTCCACATCAGCTACACTTGTCATTTGTGTGCACCCATAGCATTGTGCATCTCCAATGTTGTCACACATAGAATAACAACCTGAGCCTGTCAGTGGCATAAACAGCACTTTTAGTGGACGTAATTGACAATGCACATTTGCCCTATAGGGTTACATTGCTGCCCTGTTCACGGCTTCCGGTCACAGCTTTCTCGCCCAATACAAAGATTTATATTCACATTAGTCACTTACAGCACACACAAATGCATGATTTGCAAAATGTAAAAATTTGATCCAGGTTGAAAATACCTTAATACCTTAATGGAGTCCAACTGTGGACTCAGTAAGGGTTCATCAAAGTGGGTTCTGTGTTATCAACAAAACTGTTCTGCATGGTGCCCACCAGCACTGATGACTTTCATGAGGATGCTTTCCAACAAAATTATGCAGTGTGCCATGAAAGTGGTATGCATCCAGTTTAACAAGGACTCTTTGTTTTATGCTGTTGCTCACCATGTGTCATTGACTTTAATGCCTTATAAATACCATTGATATATTACATTGGTATTACACTGCCATATTTTTATCATCTCCGAGCTTGTTTCTGGCACTTTTATATCAAGAGGGAATGAGAGAAAAGATGAAAAAGGCTCTGCTAGCTTTTTTTTTTCCTTTTTCTTTTTGTTTTGGAGTAGGCTGTTGGTGAGCTCTGTTCATTTCACTCAGGGCACTTTGTGTTGATAGCGTACTGTGCACATAAGAACCGTGTGGTGCTAGAAATAATTGTTCTTTTCATGGTAAGAAAGGCCATATCAATTAAGAGTAAACAGTCTCCTTAGTTATTACAGTAAAGCTCAGTGGTATGCCGTCAATTGTACTCCACTGTTGTTTCCACTCTCTGTGCACGGACTGTATTTAAGCCCTGTGATGTTGTAACCAGCATTTAACATTGAACAAATACACACAATATGCACTTATTTGTGAGTCATCATTATAATGGCCGTGCATGGATGAGGAGATGACAATTAAAAAAAATAAAGAAACTATTAATTCTCTACTTATGATATTTCTTTGTGAATGGCATGCTTTAACCAGTCACACAACAGTAACGGTTAGTCTGTCTATTGAGGGTTAACTTGGGCTCTTTGTTTTTCATTTTGCTCCAAAGCGTAGGGGTATACACTGTAGGCCTATTATTTCTTATTGCCTGGGGACTTTATCTTGAAAGGGAATAATAATAATCATATAATATAGAAAATATGCAGTTAGAAATCACAAGGGAATATGGGGATATGTTTGATATACAGTATCCACAACTAGGTTCCCTCATTGACATTATGGGATTGTATTACATTCTGTCAAACATAATGCTGTAAAAAATAGATGTGTACTATTACAGTACCTAGCAGATCATGTTTTTAATCTTAGCATTTCATATCAGGACTGATACTGTACATTCTTATCTTATGTATTTCATAATGTAAATCGTATCCGTTCCTCTGGCCCGTTGTTTGATATTCTGCTTAATGTGTAATGTACTGTATGTGCAGAGTGCCAGGCATCAGCAACTTGAACTAAAGTCAATCCACTGTATAATTGAGTCTCAATAGACGTAACATTAAACAAGTAGAAAAGATACAGTACAACTCGTAGGGCAAATAAGCTCTCATCTAATTGTTGGAATTGGCTCATATATCAGTCAGAGGAGTGATCTCAGGCGCGGGAAGATGATCATTATTACCTGTATTAATGGATGAAGAGGAGTGATAGTGTTTCATGATGGTAATGGCCTTTGACCCCACTTGTGTGTTCCTGTATGAAGCTGGATCAAGATGAGTGGTTTGACGGCCAAAGTGGGAGGAGGAGAATCAGAGAGATAATTAGAGGGCAGATAAAGAGAGTGGTTCCAAAATGCTATGTCGCAGAATATGTTCTTATTTTTTCAAATTACCATTCATGAACATTTCTGAACAATTAATGATTGCATTTCCAGATTAGTTTCTATTTTGCAGTGATGCTTTACTTAAATTACATTATTCCACTAAAAAGAAATAACATGTTATCCTTACCAATGAAGAACTGGAGAATTCATGAGCATTACAACACACCCTTGATCAATTTCAACACACTCAGATGTTTTGCTGCTACTATTTGGTTGGCGCGATCACGGAAGGCTTGTGTCACGTGGATGCGACAACAGTGGTGTTGTCATTGCTTAGAATTCCTCACGGGGGTGTCAGAAACTACTCACTATAGCTTCAAACCACAATTTAATTCACATTTGTCCGGGCCTGCGCTAAGACCCACATCCTGTGCATTTGCAAAATAGTGGAAGGGGATGGACATCCAGCGCTTTATCCCAGCACTGAACACCCGGTAAACTAGTAGTATTACTGTGTCAGTTCAACGATACTATGGTGCTTCTTTACTCGTGCTATTGTTACACTTTGTGTTTGTATGTAACTCACCATTATCCCACAATTGCCACTGGTCACAACGACTGCTGTCTAGCAAACATAGGTTTGCTTTAAGTAAAAGTGTCAATACTACATTAATGAGAAGTAACTTTGTATGGTTCTTTCCACTTGTACACTACATTTCAGAGGGAAAATATGACATCATTTGACATCAAGACTAGATATCAGAGAACAGCTGGATCACCGCTGTGAAAACACAGGTCTCGATTAAGTGAAGTCATTCCTCAAACTATCACCCAGACCTTCCCTGAAGGCAGCAGTTAACATTTCCCAAGACATAAGACGGGGTACAGATGTGAACGCGTGGGACTATTTGTCTCTGATGGTGCCAACGTGCAAATTTCCACATGAATCCCCACGAGGATGTATTCGAGCACAGTATTGATCGTAGGTCACCTGCAAGAGCTCAGAAGACTTGAAATGTAAAAAAAAAAAAAAACACTTGCTATTTTGCATGCAAGAAACAAGAAAATATCTGACTACAGTAGCGTTTTAAGTGAGTATTGTACTTCCTCATATACAGTGTCTGACTTAATATCAGACCTATTTGCCTTTTAACCCTATGTTGTCCTCCCGGGTCAAAAACAGACAAAGACTTGTTTCTCAGCATTGTATGGAATCTAATCCATTTTTTTTGGTAATTTGGTTAAAATTTAAACATTCATAGACATTTTTTGAAGGAGTCAAATTTGACCCGAGGACAACAGGAGGGTTAAAAGTTTGTAGACACTTGAATATTTTCAACGGAATTCGGCCAACACTCTCAAACAATATGTGAAAAGATGAGGCAGAGGATTTTATACTCAGTGTTCCAAGAGTCCAGGGTAGAAAGAAGGTCAAGGATTAGAAGTGAACAAGACCTTGGACTCTTCATTACATTTCTGTCCTGCTATTCAGGCTGTAAGCATATGATCGACTGGTGCCAAGCCTGGCCTTATGCTTTTTGTCATCATGCCAGCCGCAACATCCCCTGGTAGCCGCAAAATGATGCATCTTCTTTGATACATTCTTAAGTACACATCAGACACAGTCAAATATTAATCTGCCATGCTCGCCGGCCAAACAACATCTGTCTCAAAACATGAACTAACATTCCCAGTTTTTCTTTTTTTGGCTCACAAGATGATGTCCCTTACCGACTTCAGAACATCCATCTGCAAAGCTATGCGTACATTTGTGCAGCTATTTACCAATTCATAAAAATTCAAAAACTCAGAATAAAAATGTAACAAACAGAAGAGCAACCATAAGCATGAAAACACATCAGATTTATTCTGCCTGCCTTGTTTACCGGTTCACGGAACACTGCATGCAAACAGAATGCAAATGCATTTGATTGAATCAGGTGATGCCGAGGTAATTGTATTTGGAGAAATGTCCAAGATTTTTTTTTTCATCATTATCAGTGGGGGGTTTTCTTTATGAAATCCATCTTAAACAAAAGCTATCATCACTCCCGAGCCTTGTGATCTTCCTTTGTCACATGCGGATGTGGATGCGTCTTTAATTTCCTTTCAATTAAAAGTAAATATACGCCTTTATTTTTTTCCCCCACTGTGAAATCCAAACAAGAGGAGTCAACACGAGCAGACAGGTGAGGAATATTCATTTATATCTGCCTGATGTTTTTTCATATTTTTTTTTTCATTGTTGATGCTGATGATGTGATTCAACAGGCAACAGTGTGCCTGCATGCACATACCCACGAGTGTGTAACAAAAAAAAAAAAATTGAAATACCTCCCTGCCAGCTTGTCTTGTTCAGAGCTGGATGGGAAAGACAAACACCAAACAAGTGCAACACAACACAAACTTTACTTCATCATTAAATGGCTGTTAATCCATGTCTCCTGTAGCTACAGTTGCTTTGATCAGAGCAAAATTGTCACGAAGACGCAGATTTTTTGTTTCTTCTTTTTGTGTACTCGCTCGTCATTGTAGATATTAATGCAGTGACAGCGGTATTGCTTATTGACAGCCACTGCTGTGAAGTCATTTAAATCCATGTTATTTTCCATCAGCCCAGGTTGGATTGCGTATCTAATAACGGTTAGAATGTTTTTTTTATGTTTGTACATATTGAGAAGAAATTGTTACTGTCCATATGCTAAAAGTACTAATAGTAATACATCTACTAGTCACAATATTCCTACTAGTTGCAGTGCTTAGCTGTAAAAACAGTACTGTGTAATGTGTTACTGTAATAAAATAACAGTTTTCATAAACATGTTAGCCTGGCACAGGGGTTGGATGTGTAGGACACCGAAAGAGGAGACACATGCTTTTAGGAGTTGGAGTGTGTAGTCTACGGCGTTCCACTTATGGGTTTTTTAGGTGCCGCCGGAAATTCCGCCGGATGTCCCTCTTTTTCAGTTTCAGATGTCTGTTACCAAAAAAAGTTCCTTCCCGAGGATATTTTGCAGAGGCACCTGGGGCTTAGCCGCCCAAGACGAATGGGATTGGTCTAAAGAAATGCCAATAAACCATCGCAGGTTTTTCTCCCATCCCATAATGCTGTGTGGACTTGCCAGACCTTCCTTAGCGGTGCTGTGGAGGAAGATCTGGAAATGCAAGACTAGAGTGTGTGTTTGCTAGCTGTTGGGGGCAACACATTCTCACTCCCAACTCAAATACTGCTACTTGGTCAGGACCCCTGGGTGTCACTTTGTAACACTCGGGCTACCCCTTTGGTGTCATTATTCAACACGCTTGGTCACTTTTGGACCCTCTGGTTGAGGACCCCTTGGTGTCACTTTTGGACGCTCCTGGTCAGGACTCCTTGGTGTCACTTTTGGACACTCTGGGTTGGGACTTCTTGGGGTCACTTTCGGACACTCTGGGTCGGGGCCCCTTGGTGTCACTTTTGGACACTCTGGGTTGGGACTTCTTGGGGTCACTTTCGGACACTCTGGGTCGGGGCCCCTTGGTGTCACTTTTGGATGCTCTGGGTCAGGATTCCTTGGCGTCACTTTTGGATGCTCTGGGTCGAGACCCCTTGACGCCACTTTAGGACCCTCTGGGTCGGAACCCCTTGTTGTCACTTTTGGACGTTCTGGGTTGGGACCCCTTGATGCCACTTCAGGACGCTCTAGGTTGGGACCCCTTGTTGTCACTTTTGGATGCTGTGGGTCAGGACCACTTGTTGTCACTTTTGGACGCTGTGGGTCGGGACCCCATGGTGTCATTTTTGGACCCCTTGGTGTCACTTTTGGACGCTCCGGGTCTGGCCCGCTTGATGTCACTTTTGGACGCTCTGGGTCGGGACCCCTTTCGTGTCATTTTTCATTGAGCAGGGTAAAACTACTTAAGTTAGGGTTAGAAAAAGTTTGGCGGTGGGATTAAAAAAAAGTTACGTTTTAGTGACATGCGGGACAAGAAGCAGACAGTTAAGGGTCAGGAAAGGTCATGGGTGGGGTTGCAAAACGTATGCTTATGTGACACGCTTTCTGAGAGGATTAACACACATGAAACAGCAGGACAAAGTGTTAAAATATAGGCACAATGGCTATTCACCTTGACAGCACATACAAACGGGAAATTGAGCAGTATAAAAGCAAGTTGAGAACAGCTATGTGCTCAGTGAAATTGTATCAAACTGTGTATGAAATATGAAATAGGGCCTTAAGGGAAATTGTAAAGTTGTGTAATTTTCTGGTTTTGCATCTATGCAAAGTAGTTGTTGCCCCACCATTGCTTTCCCACCTACAATCTCCACAGTGAGCAACTAATTCCACTTTTCTAGTAACACTGACTTCTGGTAATATCACTACTGTTGCTATCAATAATTCAACCAAGAGTCTGCCAATACCAGCATCAAAACTACTGTTCCTGCCAGTATTATTGCAAGTCCAGATACTTAATGTTTTCTTTGGTGAAATTCCTTCTTCCCATTTGGCTTCCATCACACAAACTGCATCCACAGTTAAAGCAATAAGTAGAAAACAACAACACTGTATTCAATTTTCTCATTTCACATCAGGAAGGACACTGGTTTACCTTAAGTAATACTGAGTCAAGGACTTGATTGAATTTCACTGATGTCATTATGAGGTCACATTTCAGTGTGTAATATGATATAAATTTAGTTACCCCACCCCTCCTCTCTCTGTCTGTCTCTGCCCTGTGCTGGGGACTCTTGTTTGTGCTTTTAAGCTAGCCTGGTTCCCTGTGCACGACGCAACATGATGGATGGTCCCATCCTTTACAAATGTTTTATTGCATCTGTCATTAGCCAAAGGTGGCGCAGGCATACTGTAAGAATATGCATGGGCGTGAACCCACCACACTGCAGGAAATGAGACACACACACACACACACACACACACAACAATTAAATTTCCACTCCTTCCCTCTCTCTTGCACTTCTTCAGGTATGCAGCCTTTTGTCCAGTGCACCAAAGCAGTGAAGAGACGGAAGGCTGCCATGTACATGCATTATAAAAAAGTGTGGTATATTATATCTGGATGCACACAGATGTTCAACCCCTAATTCCTGGATAAGTCACTGCACTAGGTTGTTCCGGCTGTTCTTTAATGGGCTGCTCTGCTAATTTTACACATGGAGTTCAGTTCACTAGTCATGGGAAGTGTTCCTGTGAAAAAAACAACAATATAATTTCCTATGTGGCTTTATTAGAGCTTTACGGAGTCTCAGAAAATAACCCTGATGTCGTCGTCAGCTGTTATCTGTAAATTAAATTAATAATTCAATTATTATTATTATGTATGACTAAAACAAAGACTGCGTTACAAACTGGGGGAAAGACATAAGTTTGGGAGGGTCTGTCAAGAAGATGATATTAAGTTGCACTATGGTAAATATAGGATCCAGAATATTAACCCGTACTAGGGATTAAAGTTGGAAAATATCAACCTCTGCTGCATCAATTTTGAACATTCTTCAGTCTTTTTCAAGCAACCCAATTTTTATGAATTGCAATACTAAATTGGAATACCCCATTGGAATTAATAAAACTTGTTTACAGATGCCATTTGACATGTCAGTACCACCTAACGTCACCCATATCAAGCAGTTAACAGTGCTGTGAGGTGATTGTGTGGCATATTGGCCACAGTCAGAAATGAGACTCTTTCTCCCATGCACAATTATTACTGTGTGCTGTATTCATTAATACATTTTTCTGAGCGTCACAAACACCCCAAAGGTACACTTTGTTTTATTACAATTTGAGTCATTAGGTCCAATAAAAGTTAACAACACTAAGCGTTCGCAGCCATGCCAGGGGCTCAGCAAGGCTATACTTAGGCACAGTGGTGCTTTGAGCTAAATCCTAATATCAGCATGCTAAAATGCTAACAATAACAACATGCTGATATTTAGCAGGTAATGTTAACCATTGTCACCTCTTAGTTCAACATGTTAAAATGCACCTAAATTAGCACTGAACACAGAGTACAGTTAGGGCTGATGGAAATGTCATTAGCTTTGCAGTTATTTGGTCATTAACCAATGATAATGTCACCAATGACTATACCAATATTTTTTTAAAATTTTATCCATCGAGTAGATTTTGAGATATTCCATTGGATAAGTGGAAACAGTGACCTAGTTGTAGTGCTAGGGGGAAAGTCAGGGGATCACCAAAGTCATTAGCCTTCATTCTCCGGGGACCATGAATGTCTGCACAAAATTTCATGGCAATCCATCCAATATAGAGATTCAACTTGGCCTAAAAGCCTCAAAGAGGTCGCTCAGCCAAAAAAACAATGGACTTTCATGCACATGCACTATGAGCCCAAACACAGGAACAGTTTTTCCCCTCATGGAGCAGTCTTGGAACTTGGTATCCGGTCCTCTTAACACATCCATAACCCGGAGTCCATGGGGTTAGAGATAACAAAGACTGTTCAGTGCCTCCGTGTCCAGTTAAGTCATTATAGGCCTGGAATAAATACAATTTTGCAGGTGCAGATTTGGCTTTAGAGTATACAAATCTAATCAAGCCCCTAGCTGCTTCACATCCAGCCGAGGTCACGCCATTGGCCTGCACTTCCAGCAGGAAATACACTTATTGCTCTTCTGTCAGAGAATGTTGTTTTAAAAAAAAAAAAATCTGGACAGGGTGGTGTCTTTTGGGTGGCGGCTTGTCTTTCCTCCTGCCGACCTCTTCTCTCCCTCCCTGTCTGTGTCTCTCTGGCTTTCCCTGGCTCTCTTTAAGACTTCTGCAGTGGCTCAAGGTGAGTTATAGAGTTACAGGGCCCGCTGCTTCTTCCTTGCTACTGTTTTGTTGTTTTGACCCTGCACTGTCTGCAGCACTTTTTTTTTTGAAGAACAGATCCCGCTGTCCTGGATGTTTTTCAGGGAGGCCTCATGCAAAATGAATAGGGGTGGCACATTTTGATTGACGTTTGATTTAAAGAGGGGGTGGGGTAAAAACGGAGGACAGACAGAGGAAGAAAAGGCAGACGAGAAAGAGAAGGATGTTGTCATAAATTATTTTACTCCTATCCAGGCCTGCCGATGTATGTTGGAATGGTAAATAATGCATCAACCCCACGCATAATTAGGACAACAACACTATTCTTTTCCCTCACTCGCGCTTCCACATAACCAAGCGGCTGTTGTTTGATTCCTCCTCCTCTTTAATGGACGTAGAGGCCACCTGATTGATCCGTGAAAAAAAAGCTCACTAAATGGCCTTTAAGTGCCGCTGCTGTTCTTGCATGGTTTGTGTGGACGCATTTTTTTTTTTATTACTTTTTTTTTAAATGTTCAGCTCTAAATGGTATAGGTTATCATGTGAATGCTCATTATCATTTAGACACCAAATAAGCAAAGTTAATGTGTCCTAGAACGCAGGAGGCGCCCCGGTAATGTTTGTCGTCAGTGATGTACATGTACATTGGCTTCGCAGAATCATTACAGCGCCAACGCTGCCGCCATTGACTCTAACGCAATGTGACAAAATGCAAAGCCTGTTAAAAGAAAGGCGGGAAAAAAACAGACAGGAAAGAAGGGGAGGTTATTATTTAATATATGTGTCTGTGTGTGTGTGTGTGTGTGTGTGTGTGTGTGTGTCTTCCTCTCTCGTCTTTCTTCGGCAGGAGATAACACCTTTTTGGAAGAACTGCCTTGAAGCATTATCCCCTAGACAGGATACATGGCTAATCTTCGGCTTTGAGCCATTACACTACATTTATCTGTGACCCCCTCTCTCTTTATATCATTACAGTTAAAGTCCATAAAAGTGTGTTTAGACAAAGATGAAGGCATTACCTGCTCAGAAACCCCAAGTGCTATTAGAGGCTTAGGCCCCTGCCGATGTGCACTGGATATTAAATATCCTTTATCTTAAACGCTCTCCCTCACACAGCTCTCTGGGTAAGCTGATATCTCACTCTGCTCTGCCTTATATTGCCATAGGCGTAATAAATACACAGATATCAATGGGCCAAGTTTGTCCCGGTCTCAAACGATTATGTGAGGCATGCCTCCCTTTATGTAGTGGGAGTAGCAGGAGAGCTTTTATTTATTTCCGTGGGAGGGTAGGGACAGATATAGTTACAAAGTCAGACAGAGTGGAGGAGCAGAGCTTGTTATCTTCTGCACTGAGGGGACAGTCCTAAACACACACACACACACACACACAAAAATGCATGTACACTTTATGTGCTATATGTCAAAAACACACACGTGCACCAACAGATTGGAAAGTACACATGCACACACATGCCTTAATGACTAATACTTAACATGCACAGATCAATCAGATGAATATCTCAGAAAGGAGGGACACAGGTCATGGTATCTCTACACAGGACAAAGGGTTGACTTTATTGTCTTAAGGACATTTGTAATATACACCGAATCTTCCCCGATTAATGTCGTATTCTTTGAAAAGGACACTTCTCTGCAGGGCATAGAAACGTGAGAAGTCTGCAACCCGTGATGTTATCACACTGGAGTGCTGGACTAAAGTTATCCGGTTAAAAATAACATTTAGGTTTTGTAGTTTGAGGGCAGGAAGACCGTGCACATGGCTGACAACTGTTCAGCACATCTTTGTCTGACTTTCACACAGACTCACAAGTATATCATCGCTATAGGTGTGGTGTTGATTATGTGGATGTGTTAGGAATATTCCGTTGATAGTGTGCAACTTGGACTAAATGATTCCAAAGTGTCAACGCAGCTTACAAAATAGTGCTCTATTGTCATTAACAGGCAACATTGTCAGACTGTTCGCATGAATCATTTGTAGAAATAGCTACGAAGAGCAAAGCACCATAATTCATATGTATTCAACATATTTGTTGCTGTTGCCCCGATGTAAGTTGAGTGCAGATTTGAGTTGTGCATGCGTCACTTTGCAATAAGTAGCCTACAAGATGCTAACGAGAGACTTCTGTTATATCAATACAGAATAAAAATGGACCTACTTAATGAACTTTGTTCACTGCTGGCTACAAGCTAGCATCAAACACAACAAAGGTTGTCAGATGAATGGCGTTTTGAGCTAACGTTAGCAATCAAACTATCATAGATAGCTAAAATGTTTTTGAAATGATTTCCATCTTTTGTTATTGTTTGTAATGAGAAAAGTTTGTATAGTATTTTATGGATTGCACAAATTTCAGTATGACACATTAGGCCGTAAACCGTTTACATCTGAGCATGCGCAACTCAAATGTGCACTCGACTCACGTCGGGTAGTGACAGCTGTATGCACCCCACTGACTGTCACTGTATTAGCCCGCTTTGGAGCGCGTATGGAGGAGGTCGGGTTGGAAGGGTGGATCATAAAACATAGCGCTTTCAAGCCAAGGAGCAGAGTTCGCTTTCTGGGAAAAAAGACTTTCACCCAAACACGTGTTCCGTTGGAGCATTTTAATCCAAACCGCCATCCTTTTCCTGAACTTAAAGATGCAGTAAACTTATAAAACTAATGTTCTGTCATATTTGCTGAAATTGACCCTATGTATAACTACATAAAGCAGGTAATTAAAAAAATAAAAATAAATCCAGCTCCTATGGCACCACCTATAAGCCTGTAGTGCGATTTGCAAAAATCCCCCGCTCCCTGTTCAGATCATCCAATCAAGGCCGGGGGGGGTGGCTAAACACGTGTCAATCACTGCTCAGGCACACACATTCATTCTCCCTCATGGGGGAGGGGCTTAGGAGACAATTTGGGTCTTAGCATATAGGAGGCGGGGGGACTGAGAAGTTGTTGGTGTACAAATTTTATGGCTAAATTCTGGATCTTAACAATCCTACCTACAGCACCTTTGACTAGTTGTTTTCGTGCCTAAATGTAACTGTCATCACCGCATGGCGCTCAATATTTGGTGTGCATACATTTTACGTGCAATATCATATGAACCTGTTCATGGGATTGCACTGACAAAACTGTTTGAGCTTTTTAAGACGTAAAAGCAGCTTTAACCTGACAAACCCTGGACAATGAAGTTGTATTCAACCACAGAGGGAGAATCTTATTTGTTGTGGCTGGAGCAGCTAACTAGTCTGGCTATCACCAGACCAAGCCAAGCTCAATGGGCTTGAGATTTAGCATTGGTCTGGGGTGTCTGCTCTGTATCTTCAACAAGAGACATAGTTCAAATGACTCTGTACGCAATTGGATAGTCCTTCAACCAATCAGACAAATGATCCGGGTGACGTAGAAGCGACAGCCTCGGTGGCCGCTATGTTGAATGTAAACAAGAATCTGCTTGGTCTCTTCTTTATTGTCATCGTATTAAACCCGACAATAGCACGCCAGCTAGATAAGACTTTTTTGATTGGTTCCCGCAAAATTGTGAACTGAAGCAGGAAAACTACAGGTATCAAGACCGAGCTGCATGGTGAAATCAAATCGCAGACAGAGTGGGTGGGGCTTACCCAGTCTAGCGGCTAACTGCTTATCCAAGCTCATTGGATGTTTAAAGTGCCATAAGAATAAAACCATTGTCTTCCTTTCTTTCTAATAAGG
The DNA here is from genome assembly GCA_026937815.1 of Etheostoma perlongum. NCBI lineage: Eukaryota > Metazoa > Chordata > Actinopteri > Perciformes > Percidae > Etheostoma > Etheostoma perlongum. The sequence goes on from CM049371.1 coordinate 32,485,664, forward strand.
CTAACAAAGCAGACCCACTTTCTTCACTTTCTTTCCTATTCTTTTTTTTCTCTATCTGTCTAATGCTCACATGTGCTCCCCCCCCCCCCCATGCACCGAGTCACTTTCACAACTTTCATTACCTCTCTGAGGGCAGGCTGAGCTAGCTGGCAGGGGAGATGGGTGTATATCTCCTAGCTATAACCTGTCGTCCCCAGAGTGTGGAGGTCAATGAGATTAACCTATAGCTCCTTTTTTTCTTCATTACGCACTCCAAATTACACCCACTTACAGACGAGAGAAAGGAAGAGGGAATCATATATGGGCTGGTATCTATTTAAAATCTAATCCCTTTGGGTGAATTGCTCAGCCTTTCCATTTCTCTTATGTTTCTGCCTACTGCCTCGGGGCTCCGCTGTGCCGCGATGTGCTGTTCAGGAAGGTGCTATAACCTCGCCCCTGTTCGTATTAACTTTAGATTCATCTGCACTATTATAGAAGACACTTAAGATTATAACTCCCTCTTTTCTGTTGGTATTGCTCGGTTAAACATCACATACTCAGACCCATTGCTCTGTTGCCACGTAGCTAACCATTCGACTTACTCTGGTTATTTACTGTGTTCCTTTAGTTGTATCTTGAGGCACATCATCTCTTTTTTTAAAGAAAGATTATCCATAAAGTCCCCTTTTTTCTAACTTATTTCACCATGCCGTGCTTACAAACCAAAATAGTTCATAAAAATGTTTCAACTCTGGTGAAAATGAGGGAAACGTAGTATACCATGGACATAGTTAAACACATAGTTTTGTGTTTCTTAGCCTTTGTAAGACAATTGTTTTTCAGGAAAAGAAAGAAAGGCTTCTAACACAAAACGTTATATCAAGCTGATCACCTCAGACAAAGTCAGACAACATTGACTTGTCACTGTTTAAATGTTTGTAAAAACCCACAAACAGACGAAAAAGGTGACCAGTATATACAGTGAGGAAAATAAGTATTTGAACACCCTGTTATTTTGCAAGTTCTCCCACTTAGAAATCATGGAGGGGTCTGAAATTGTCATCGTAGGTGCATGTCCACTGTGAGAGACATAATCTAATTTTTTTGTGTAATGTATCCCAATAGAAAATCTTTGAAGGGAGCTCAAACTCCGTGTTTCTCAGCGACAGCCCAGAAACCTGACTGATCTAGAGAAGATCTGTGTGGAGGAGTGGGTCAAAATCCCTTCTGCAGCGTGTGCAAACCTGGTGAAAAACTACAGGAAACATTTGACCTCTGGAATTGCAAACAAATGCTACTGTACCAAATATTAACATTGATTTTCTCAGGTGTTGAAATATTATTTGCAGCTGTATCATACAAATAAATAGTTAAAAAATCATACATTGTGATTTCTGGATATTTTTTTTTTTAGATTATGTCTCTCATAGTGGACATGCACCTACGATGACAATTTCAGACCCCTCCATGATTTCTAAGTGGGAGAACTTGCAAAATAGCAGGGTGTTCAAATACTTATATTCCATACTGTATTCAAGGGCGGAGCGAGGGTGTGGCTCCTGGGGCTCCTGCCCCGAATGTTTTCTTAAAAGCCCCAAATCTTTTAGGTTTTTAAAAACTCATTCAATCAATGGAGCAAAAGTTCTATTACACAGGAAATATCTTCTTTCATTTTGTGAACTCTACCTGTGTTATGTAACTTAATAATCAAAACATTAGACAGTTTTTGACTTTTTTTCAGGTGACAGGAGTGAAAATGAGTCATGCTCAACAGTTGTTGGGTTCTGGTTTCAGAATGAGGAACACAAGGGTTAGGGTTAGGGGTTTGGGTTAGAGAACAGTTAGATCCATAATGGAATGTAGGCTATAAGGGGTGATAATTTTACTTGGCAACTTTAATGTTTTCCCCCAAATGATATGGCTTATGGTCAAATAACATTAAATGGCTTGCCAAATAGTGCATATATCTGCCATAAATGGAAACATGCCCCTGGACTCCCTCCCCACCCCTCCCACCTCCCACCCCCAGCCAGGATTGGCTCCTAATTAAGCAACACACTAAGACATTTTATTGTTGGCCACCTACTCTGTGTGCACATGTACTATAGCAACTTCATTGCCTGTCACCACTCCATGTGTTCTGCTGTTTAACTCCAGCATGATGCTTCAAAGATCCCATACTTATCATATTTCATGATTGTGTTATGGAATGCGGCTCGGTATAAGACTAATGTTCTTTGTGATGTTTCACAAATACATACACACTGGCCGGACAATAAGGTAAACACATGTGTCTTAAACCACGTCTGGCAAACAGGGCTTTGATATGTGAGTTTGTGTGTATGTCTGTGTGACTAAAAGAGTTTTGACCAATGCATCTGCTCCTCTACTGCAGGTGAACTAGTCAACAAAAGTATTTCATATGTCATGGGCAGCAGTCTGGGAAATGACAGCATTTACAAAACACAGGAAAACTGCTTAGATAAAGAGGATGTTGGAACTAGCCAACAGGGACATGACAGATGTGCAGTATATACAGCAAAGAAAAAAAAAAAAATATATATATATATATATATATATATATATATATATATATATATATATATATATATATATGTATGCAGTGGATAGAGATAAACAACTGCTAGTTGGGTTGTATAATCCACCATCCATGTGTTTTAGAGTGTTTTAGAGTTTTTAAAGTATACTCACAGACAGATTAACCACAATACTGCGCTCCGATTGGCTGAGGTCAACAGCTTGTCGAGTTTCCAGATCCAATACTTCTGACTACCTTGAGTCAGTTTGGTACGGCCAATCAAGAGCAAGTCCACCTGTGATGCGTTTTCTCTGAAACTGAAAATAATAAGAAAATACAGATTCAGTTTGAAATTACACTCATTTGTATCCCTTATGCTGCACTATTAATTTCAATTAATATTACATTTATATTAATACTTAGATCAAATGTCCGAACTGGGTATCTTTCAAAAATATTTGACACCGATATCGTGACTTGGATAGGCAAGGCAAGGCAGTTTTATTTGTAGAGCCCATTTCAGCAACAAGGCAATTCAAAGTGCTTTACACAAAATCAGTTAAAAAACAGTTTAAAAAAATTTAAACCGAAAAAACACATGAATAAACAGTTCAAAATAAAAACATTAAGACACATAAAACACAATAATAAAAGTTACAGTGCAGCATAAGAAATTATTTAAAGAAAGGCAACATCAAAAAGAAAGGTCTTCAGCCTTGATTTAAAAGAAGTGAGAGTAGCAGCGGATCTGCAGGTTTCTGGGAGTTTATTCCAGATATGAGGAGCATAGAAACTGAACGCTGCTTCCCCCTGTTTAGTTCTGACTCTGGGGACAGGAAGTAGACCTGTCCCAGATGACCTGAGAGGTCTGGGTGGCTCATAGTGTAGTATTTTGGTCCTAAACCATTGAGTGATTTATAAACTAGCAAAAGTACTTTGAAGTCAATTCTTTGAGACACAGGAAGCCCGTGTAAAGACTTCAGGACTGGAGTGATGTGATCCAGTCTCTTGGTCTTAGTGGATACCATTTTTTGAACGATTCTTTTTTCAATACCAATTTGATAAAATCCATTTTAATGACAAAAAATTACAACAAAGAAATTACAACACAACACATTATGGCACTAATGTTGTTATATTGTTTCTCAGCATCTACTGCTTGAGACCCGTCTCTGTGCGTAACGTGGAGTTTTACCCGCATGTCTCTAAAATGTGAGTTAGACAGCCAATCACGAACATTTTTAAATCTTGGTAGAAGCATACTGCATCCTTATTGGCTCAAGGTTCATCTTGAACAAGCCTATTATTATGGAACCAATGTAACTTCTAGGAAAGACCCGTCCATCAATAGCATTCACACATTACTATTGGCCAGGCGTCCATACTTATACAAGGTAACGTAAACCAATATGCACAGGCCCTATCCCCTGACCAATCATGGTGGACCAGAACATACTAACAATCTATTCTAATCTACAACTTTGTGTGTTTAAATTAAATTAAATTAAACCAGTACTTGGACTCGCGAGTAATTTATAACACGTGTCAAACTTAAAGCCAGCGGGCCAAATCTGGCCCCCTAGACAATTCAATTTAGGTTCCCAATGCATTTTATCCCACCGAGTTTTTCTCGCGTGTTCTGATGTTGTTGTCATATTTTTTGACGTTTTGTAACTTTTTCCGATGTTGTTGTCACTTTTGCCAAGGGTTTTGTGACTGTTTTCTGTGATGGCTTTCCTGACTTCTTTACGGATTTATGTCGACCAAAGTGTAAGTGAGAAGACTATATGACATATGCAATAATACAGTCAAATATATTTTACTTTTTCGTTTAAATAAAACCATATCAATAAAGTAAACATGTCTGGCCCTTGATGTGATTCTTATTTTCCAGTGTGGCCCTTAGTGAAGTTGAAACTGACACCCCTGCTTTAGATGTTTGAGCATTATAACTTTAAATTGGCTATCAATACATATTTCTGACCATAAATGTGTAAGAACAAAAGACAAATTGGACTCTAGGAAGGGTTCCGTCATAATCTGTGGCACGCTGCATACCTCTGCCTAAACTGATCTTGTGGTTTTAATTATGTCAAGCCCTTATCTATTCTTCCTCTAAGCTGCAAGTTTGGGGACCTTATAGATTTTTCTTTTTTTTTAACCAAATATCTTTTCCTCCATCAGTCATTATTTAACTTGCAGGTTTTTTTCCATAGTGTTCAGTGAATTAAAGCTCTATGGGCTCCATGCTCTTTGGTGCCATTCATATTAAAGCTACATCCACTTGAACGTATCACAGAGGCTACCACCAACAGCATGTACGTATAGTAATCATAATTAGGTTCAGAAAGCAACCCAAATCGGAAGCCATGTTCAATATTATCTTAACATTAGCGATGATGAGGAGCAAATGTGTGTGTCGGTGAGCACATCTGAGGTGTATCAGCTGGAGGATGGCGTGACTGATAGAGCGTCATTGTTGTGTGTGTGACGGAGTAGGCAGCAACCCGGTTCATGTAACTTCCTGGTTATGAATAGCCTTTGCGGAAAGGTCAATGCCATGACAACCCTGTGATGGATGTCACTGACGTCCAATTAAATCCTCCTAAAAAAAAGGCGCCTCTAAGGCTCTCGTGTGTGCTTATTAAATATAAAACCGCTAAATCAAAAGTCTGAGGGCCGGCTTCTCTGTGCTTAATGCCGACCAGGACAACCAAGAGCATTTTTTATTCCTCAATTATTCATGTTTTTGATGAGGGGGTCAATAAGGGAAAGAGCACTCGTTATGAATGTTTGGAGCTGAGCGCAAAGGTCACAACACACAAACACACACACACACACACAATGCACATCTTTTCAGATGTTTCACACTTTCTTCCCCTCACTCTTTCTCTCTGGATAAATAGAGCAGAGCAAAGAACAGTACTCCCGTGCTTTGAGGAATGCAAATATTTGTCGCCAGGTTGCTTTTTTTGTATCTATCGCTTTTTCTCGCCCAGCCTCCCTCTCCTACACACACACACACACACATATAAACACACACACACACACACACAGGCCTGCTTTGAGGAAACTGGGACAGACAGTCAAGCCATGAATAAGAGGATGCACATTTTTATTTGTGTACTATTTGGCCCTTTGAAACTTCCAGCACAAGTGCACATGTATATGCACGTAGACACACACACACACACACACACACACACACACACACACACACACACTGGAATCAGCCACAGCCTCAGTTTCCTTCCTTGAGTCGAACAGTAAAAGTCCTCTCACTTTTAAGCCTACCTTTGGTTGAACTTATGCTTTTCTTTTTTTTCCCACGTCTTGTGTATCCACTCTGAAATTATAGATGGGGATAATAATAATAATGTCATTTTGTACCGGAATCTTAGTCATTACCTGCAGTAAAGTGCTTCTAATTGATACCACCAGAGAGATAATGATTACAATGCCCTCCAGGAACATATTATTGCAATATTAACCTTTGTATATACTTTTATGCAGAAGACTCTGGCACATTAAGGGATCTCTAAATCTTACTTGTGCGGTGTAATGCCATTACAAAAGAATGGATACTCGGAGGTGTGCCCTTTTCCTGATTAAGTGTGTCCAGGGGTTTGCAGCCATCTCCAGGAAATGGATGACATGGAAGTGCAATTCTCAACGTGTCTCTCTTGTCTTACTGTCTAAAGCTTTCCCATGCAACCCTTCATAGCACTAGAGATAACCTTTTTCTTATTCTTGTGCATGTTTGCAAAAGCATCTATGCGTGTTTGTATGTTTCCCATGTAGTATACATAGACTCTAAAAAGAATGGACTTAGCTGTGTTGACGTCGCCAGTTGGTTTGTGGACTAAACTTGGTCCATCCCATCCAAACCATCTTGGTCTCATGTGACAATTTTGGGGCAAAAGGGTGGAGCTGGGGAGGATGACACGGCCAAGCTGGTGTTGTTTATGTTTGCAATGGGGCCGTGTTAAGTGAAATGCTAAAAATTGGAAGTTTAACTCTTCTGATGTGAGCCATCCAGTGGAGATTTAATAATGGGTACTGGTGCCATTCATTTGCATGTACAACAGAACAGAAGGCTAGCAGCAGCTAGCTAGCTAGCTTGGTTGGCAGCATGCTAAAAAATAAATTTTTAGGAAATTATTTTTTAACCCTTGTGTTATCTTCCCGTCAACCATGAAACATGAACCCCGCTCTCCTGGGTGAAAGTCTTGTGGATGGGACACGGAAGCTTAGTCCATTATTTTTAGTCTATGGTATTAAATGAATGGGTTTGTTGCATGTGTCTGGCTGTCATGTCTGCCTGTACATGAGTGGGCGTAAAAATAAATGGGAGCATCATTTACTAAATGAACATTATGATGTATTGAAGAAGACTTGAATTCAACATTTGTTTACAGACAAGTGAGAAGTAGGTTCATTTTCTCATAGACTTCACAGCTGCTTTGCCACATTTGGCTGGACTGCCCCCCCCGAAAAACAGCATCCGAAACACAGTCTATTTTTGGACACAATGCCTTCAACATGATAATTGGCGCACATTAAGGTCACGACCCCTACCATCAACCACACTGCAACATTCCTCTTAATATTTCAGCATGGTGTACCACTGTACGTATGTGAAGTGTTATGCCAAAGAGAAAAAATATATATCCCCTGTGTGATTTCTCAGTACACTATGGCATATGGCTGTATGACCTGATATCTTAGGAAAGCAAGAAAGGCAGCAACTGCCGCAGCAGTGAGTATTGTTTAGCTGAAATCCCATGAGTAGATAGAGGGACCTTTGGTTAAGAGATCTTTCCACAGCAAAGACCAGAGCACTGCTGACAGAGGGCAAATGAAAACAAATTAATTCAGTGAGGACTGTGGTTGTGTGTGTCTGTGTGTGTCTGTGTGCCTGTCTAACTCATGACACAGTCCAAAATGGCTTCTGAAGACCTCTTGGCTTGGCCCCACACATGCCCAGGCCCTCCCTCCCACCCCCACACCCCACCCCACCTGCAGTAGCATGCGTCAGCCTCTGGTGGGCACTATGCAGAGCACAAGTCTGACCCTGGGAGGATCACAGGGATGTAGTCTTGGTGGAGGAGCCTTGTTATATCCTGAGACCTTGTAGGATGCATTTTGTAGCTGTCAAGTATGTCATGATGTAGTCATATGGTAACTTAATTCATGCAATATGAAGGTATTTTTACACACTGTGTTTGGGCCTGTTTTAGGGTTTAGGACCTAAACCTACATTGTGGGATGTTGTTGAATCATACCTAATCTAGAAAAGCACCAATCTCTCACCAACACACAAGTCAGAGGGGTCTGGTGATGGATATAACGGCTTCAGTTCCCATCCCATATCCAAACTATCCCTTTAAGCCCTCCTGGAGCCCTGTCTCCTAAAACATGGTGTTCCCAAACAACTTTGCTGCCTTCACAATTACGTTTTGAGGGAAACTTATTTTCTCTCGGATTACATGTCCTAGTAGAGCGACAGGCGCATGTTGTGAAATGGTTGTGGTTTAAAACACATTGTTAACGTTGTGAATTGAAACCAAACTGCTTGGCTAGGTTTGGGCAACGCAAGTATTTGGTTAGGTCTTTGGAAAAGATCATGGTTTGGTTAAAATAGATTCAAAACAATGATATGTACAGAGTATCTTTGTTTTGATACAGATTTGTTTTGTTTTTCATCCACGACGGAGAGAAAAGGAACTGCTGTGTGTTCATTTCATGCATGTGTATACTTGCAAAAATAATATCAGTGGGTTACCAGCAATTATGACGTATTATGTCGCTTGAGCTCATAAGTCATTATGTGTTATGATCACTGTTAATAGAATATTATGAATATTTATGAGTGATTATAACTATAGTTATAAAGTGCTATAAACAAAATATAATGCATTATTTGTATGTTTATAGAGCATTATAGACATTGGTGTCATATCTCCAACTACCAGTCAATAAAGGTTTAACAATAGCAGTTGTGAAGAATTCTGTTTCTACTCAAAAAAACTATTTAATATGAAGAGAAAAAAAATATTTTCAACGTCACGATTGATAATAAATTTAGATTCTAGATTCTAGAAATCTAGATAATTTAAATTCTTTAATTTTTAAGACTTGTACTTAGAATGTAATAAGGAGTGCATAAACAATGTCAAAAAATATACCCTTGGCCCCCCTTACAGATATCAGGGCTGAGCCCCCAATGTCCTTAAATCACAAAAACACCCCTGGTCTCTCTAAATGTTAAAATCTAGAGTTGTTTATGTCGAGATGTTTACCATCAGTGAGGTATGCATGACTTTTCTTTTGTTTTTGACCATCCCTGTCACAGTTGTGGCCGCAGACCACTCTTTCAGATCAAAATGTTTGAGAAACTCTTTGAGGAGCGCAGTGGGACAGTGTCGGCTGAGTGGACTGGATGCATAGAGAATAAATGAGAAGTTAAACCTCAGTGCACATAAGGACACAAGGCTCAGATTGCAAGTTAAAACACATAAATTGCGACAACAAACTCACGGATGGATGGGCTCCCTGGAGATCTACCTTAAAATGACAGAAAGCACCTTTGGGAAAAAGTTATTTGAGGTGTACTTTGACTTTTTAGTTTTGGTCCATGCCCCATTGGCTAACACTGAGGGGGCGGGAGATATGACCTATACTGCAGCCAGGCCCAGGGGGCGATCCAGGTGTTTTGGCTTCACTTAAACACTCCATGCGTCTATGCAGCCACCCCTGGTCTATACATCTCCATGTTATCCACCTTGGTGAGGTTTTATTCTACTGTTAACTCTGCAAGAGGTGGCTGCTACGGTAAATGTAGCTTAAAGTGCCCATATTATGAAAAAAACAACTTTTTTCGGGATTTGGGGTCTTATTTTGTGTCTCTGGTGCTTCCACACGCATACACAACTTGGAAAAAAAACTATCCATGCTGTTTTGAGTGAGATCTGGTTTCTGAATGTCCTCTGTTTTCAGTCTCTGGGTGAGCTGTTCAAAATCTGCACGGCTTTCTACGTCACTAACCGACACGAGGTGGCTAACCGTAGCACATGCTAGTGCTAGCATGCTACAAACTGCAACAACACACACCACTTCACCATAATATCCAAAAGAACTACTTCCATGTCCCTGTTCTGCAGGTATTCCACAAGTGGCCCTCATTTGGAAGAAGTCTCCCAGCTAATCCTGCTTTGGACTTACCAAAGCTGGAGAAAGAGTTATCTAGCTGATGGGATCTTACCTAGCTACTGAGCATGTGTGACTACCAACAAAGATAGTATAGAAGTGAGATGTCTCACTCTTTAGCTAAAACAGAGACCCAAACACACATTATGAACCTGAAACTGAGCAGAATATAGGCACTTTAAAGCTGCATTCTAGTTAGTTGGTCATTTTGGATGGATTGTCTGAGTTTTGTCCCCTTCACTGGTTAATTAGTAAAGCTACACTGAGGAGGTAGTTGTGTGTTTAAATTGCTATAATGCTATGCACAGGCAGCAATGTGACTCTCAATGAAAAAGTGGGAAAGTTGGACATTGGTTTTTATAGCCTGGTGTTTAATTGTTCCATCATAAATCATCATATATAAACCTAATGTGTATATATATACAGTATATGACCTAACTTTTACCTTTAACATTTCAAACAAGTATTAAACTAAGTAAAATGTCCCTACTTTTTGCACATTTTCTCATATGCTCCTGTGGTTCATCAGGTCAAAGATTGTGGAATAACCAGAAACCTGCAACAGTTAGTTAGTGAGACACAACCTTGAAGCAAATCATGGGTCCTTGACCTGCTTCGGGTCCAGTTGGGTCCTCTGGGCATTTGCCTTGACTGTACAGCTCTCACAACAGACTGACTGAGCACCATTGCTCTTCTTTCAGCATTAGAATACTGTGCTACTGTGCCAAGCCAGTGACATGGTCAAGGGTACAACAGCTGTATTTATTGTGCCGGTGGTAGTGCCAGTTGCATTTGTCCGGCAATGTTGACTCTCTACTAATGTGTCCTCTCCGGCTTTACTCATCTTCAGCTCAGTTTTCGCAACCACAGCTGTACCTGTTTCTTATTTCCAAGGCTAGAAGATGGCCTGGAAAGATAAATAGTTGGCCAGGATTTTCTTTTGTGTTTAGTATTCATCTCATAGTTGTAACACAAGGCCCACTTGTCCTTGACTGCTTGTTACAAATAACCCACATAATTCCCACAGGCTCCTAGATAATTCACTGATAATTTAAGGCACTGGTACTGTGTAGCATTTTCCCCTAACACACACACAAAAATCAGCACATTCCTTTGTTGTTGTCTCATTGTTTCCCTGCTGCTCCTGAGCTGACACTAACCTAGTAAAGCGTCTCTTTTGTGCGGGGTAACGCGAGACTGTTGCTAAAGTGTAAACAGAGGTTAGTGTGACTGAGCCCCTTTTGTGGCGTGGCAGCACCTTGCACTTTATCTTGCCGTTTAGCTTCTCTTTTCACTGCGGCGCTGCACTATCTGCTGATTTAAGGAAGTGCTGCTGAATCAGGTCAAGGAGGTGCTGGCAATTGTCAGCAAGGTAAAAAGGGCCTTAAGCACCGACGCTCAGCGGCAAGCTTTTAAGAAATGATTAAATTTAGTCTGACACTGAAACCGTTTTATACCAATAATCAGACCTGGTATGAATGTAGCAATGAATATTCCCTCTTAATGCAATTTCCCGGGACCTACACTATGGTGGAGTATTTTTGTACTGGGGCACTATAAAGAGATTAGTTTTAGTAGTAGTCTTCCCACCAGGGAGTCAATGTAATCCTACAGAGCATTAGAGAAAAGGAAACACAAGGGAAGAATGGACAAGAATGAAGTGGAGAGATGATGGAAGGAAGGGAAAGGAAAGGAGCAGAGAGTATGGGGGAACACAGGGAGAGAGGAGTAATCACGTGTGTCCGGCGGAGGTCACCACTGGTCTGCAGGTTCTAATTATGTGCTAATAGCCACTGAGGAGGTCATTTGGAGCCATTAGCCGGTGCCTGTAGGTAGTTAACGGCCCACAGCATAACCCAGCCTCCTTAATGTTCCCTGCGAGGCAGTTAGCGCTCTGTCACCAGCCAGCTAGCTGCCTCGTTACTGCGATTAGAAACCAATTGATAGGTAATAGTAAAATATGACAGCACACTATCCAGAAAATATGGACTCTGGTGGAAAGGTGAGAGGACAGGAGACACCGAGATGTTGCTTTGACATCGCACTAAGGGCACCAACTGACTGATAAACTCATGAAAAAGTTGATTCTGGAGCTATGCTAAGACCCCCCCCACCCCCCCTCTCCCACAAAAAAAAAGGATGACATCGTTTCAATGTTCTCACTGTGGGTGAGTCAAACGTGTGGTGGAGTAAGTACTTGTGAAAATAGATAGATAGATAGATAGATAGATAGATAGATAGATAGATAGATAGATAGATAGATAGATAGATAGATAGATAGATAGAAAAATGATATAAATGAAATACTAGGATACAATATACATACATACATGAAATAATATGAATTAAATATAACAAGAATATTTATGAAAAATGTATGTTTTACTGTTGGGGGAGGGAGGGGGTTAGGGTTAGGGTTGTAATTGCTGTTAAAGGACAAATCATTTCTATAACTAATAACTCAATTCATCATTGATAAGTGTACATTTACACACATACTGTACATGTACAGGTTCTTAAATACATATTTAGGGACACCTATTTCCTGCCAAATTATGTTTTTTACTTAATGTTTTGAGTGTCTATTGCTGGGTGGTGTAACCGTACCATAACAGTTCAGCATGCTCATACAGTTAGTAAGTTTAGTCAAAGTTATTTTTGAGCGTGATTCTTTTGACCACGTTTAACAGCGCTAGGCTAACCTACGATTAGCCCACGAATTTGCCACCTATTGTCATCTGTTTGGGTCGGCGATTCATCTAGCACTATTGTAGCCAGTTAACGCACTATGATCTGTCTGCCCCGCTCCCCATCGCTAGAGGACTTTTGCTGGGATGAGAGCAAACCACAGCCCCGTGGACAGTTAGCGTCCAGCTAGCCCCTACAGGAGCCCCCAGCACCGGTTGCTAACGACGCTAACGACAACAACAGAAAGTTTAATGATCCGTCAACAACATGTTGAAACCATAAGTTTCTTTCAATACGTAATTGAGAATGCATTCAGTTGTTTTTTTCCATTTATCTAAGTGTATATGTACACAATACATGCAGCGTATATATGTATATATGTATATATATGCATATATATACATGTATATATGCATATATATTTATATGCATAGATATGTATATACATATATACTGTACTTATATAAATGTGTAGATATATGTGTATGTACAGTATATATGTATGTATGTATTTATGTATACATATTTGTGTATGTATATACAGTGTATATATATATATATATATATATACACACACATATACACATATATATATATATATATATATATATATATATATATATATATATATATATATATATATATATATATATATATATATATATATATATATATATGTATGCATACAAACACACACACACACACACACACACACACACACACACATGCATGAAATGAACAGCAGTTCCTTTTCTCTTAATCATGTATGAAAAATAAATCAAATCAGCATCAAAACAAGCATATTCTAGACATACTATGCAGATCGTTGTCCTTAACCAATTAGAGTCAGATGTTTTCATTTAGAAATATTTAATTTCTGCTCCGGGCAGACGTTGATTCATATGATTTAAATTAAAACGACACTGGTTATAAGTCAAAAGGCAGTCTACTTCCTGCTCCTCCACATTCATCAAGCCCGGACAAGTTTGATCTCGACTATACGCTCATGTCCCGGCAAATAAAAAAATACAGTGCTTCCTGAAGAATCACACATTTGTCCGTGATGAAATCTCCAGACTGGGCTGTAAATATTTGCCGGTGCTGTATTTGTGTGAGCGTTTCATTAACGATCGGAGCTGACAAACATGCACACTCATTGACCCCAGTCATCAAGGGATAGCATGAGACAGTAGTGTGTATTTAGTGTGTATTTGTTGGAAGCGTAAATGCCTCACATGAGGGATTGATGTCACCAATGGAGGAGACGACTGCAGTGGAAATGAATCTGGTGTGGTAAATGTTTTCCGTAGCCAGCGCTCCTGGCTCTTATTTAAGGCCCTGTCAGAACTTGAAAGTGTAATTGATACAAATTCTAAAGTTTAATTTTTAAAGTTTACAGTCACAGAGGGTTCAGAGCTCCGGATTGTTTAAAATTGCTCTCACTCCCTTTTCATTAAAGCAGGATAGTCTGAAAACATTCGTTCATCAAAGGGTTGCTACAAATTAGACTTTGAGAAACTCAATTTGAAGCAAAGAAAAGCATTTCTTTTCCTCTGGGGAAAGCCAGAGTCTCTGCTGTGTTTGCATTTAAATATAAACTGGGCATAAAGATGCATGCAGTCAAACAGACACAAACACACGGGCACACACACTACACACAAATGCACATACTCACACCCCAACTACATCCATGGGTAGTTCCCTCTAAACTGGCACAGACAACAGCATGAATAGACCGGGCTATCATGTTACACCCATGCTCTTAGATTGTTTCGTCTACTCGCTAAAAGTTGAAATTAGCAATAGGGCCTCAGGAGACGTTAGAGGAACAGGCGGGCATGTTGTAAATCTGGGCCTGGTCAGGGGGAAAGAGAGTCAGAAAGTCAGATGGAGATGGCCAGGGCAGTGGAATAACATCTTAATCTATCTGAGGAGTGAACAGTGGCTGGTCTGTTTTTTTGGAGCACGCTGTCTTGGATGACTCCCAAGCAGAGGGGCAGGGAGCAGAGCCATCTTCAGCTGCTAGTCACTAACATGGCAGTAATAAGGCAGTGATGACCCTCCCAGGACTGGCACAAACACACACACACACACACAAACACAGGCCACGCACTTGAACAGATATACACTGCAGCACCAAATATCTCTCTCTCTCTTTGATATATTGACTCCCCTCCCTGTTTACCAGCTCCAATTCATTTTGAATGAAATGTAATAGTGCACTGAGAATCACAGCAAGAGGTTAAAATGTGATGTACTACTGCATTTATATGCTACACTGCATGGACCCAAATTTGAAAAACATTGCAATGTGTGACATTAATTTACCGACTGAAGTATAATCAATGAGAGGACTGCAAAGGCGTGGGACTAGTAATTTATGAGCTCTAATGCAAATGGAGAAGTAAAACAGAACTCAGGGCTAATAGGAATGAATGGAATGCAGGTGCACCTGTTGCAAAGGAAAACACTGCCAGACCTTTTCTTGCGTGTCTTTACAATGTCCATCCATCGCTTGCTCGCTCACTCACTCACTCACTTACAGTGCTCTACACAATACAAACATTCATGCTTTCTCGCATTTAGGTTTTAGTGTAGCAGTCTCAAAGATTTTAGGATTTCGACTTTTCTGAACGTGTTGAATGCCACATAAAGCCACACATGTGCCTGTAAACACAAATAAATTGCTTTAATTTGAAAAACTGATGGTAAAAAACATTTTTACCCCAGTAGTTAATATACAGGTGCACTCTGTCCTTTGCCAGTGATCTTTAGAAGGCAACAGGAACCACCAATATTTGAAAAATCAATTATAATTTCATAAAATGCATTTGGCTTTTTATGGCCTTAAAAACATATGTCATTGTAAAGTGTAAATTTATACTCTGCATACAATAAATTTAAGCCACAGAGATCCATGTCAGCCTGCACAATACGGCTGGCAAACACTGGTGCGTGGCCACTTACACATATATGGTGGTGTGTATGTGGGAGTGCAACCCTCGCTGCTATGTATTGTTAGAAATTTGCATGCTTAAGTCCATATGGCAACTTCCTTTTGACCTGCTTTCCCATCCCCGATGCATTGTCAGTGCTGTCAGCCGATAAAGAATCACTTGACTTGCTATAACAAGTTCAAAAGGAGCTGATGACGCGCTGTTGATCCATGGAGAATCGGCAAAAGGAACACCCCTACTGCTTGCTGCTATCACTCCCATAGAGATAGCCATATTATTGATGGGGAATGGTTATGCTAATTTCTTTAGGGGAGGAAAACCTTCATTTTTTTCTTCTTTTTTTTTGTAAAATTCTCAACAAAAAAAAGGATGGGAGAAAAAAAGAATGTCATACTTATCAAACTGAATTCCATATAACCATTTAAAGGAGCAGCATGAGAATCTGATTTTCATAGTGCATAATTAATGTGGAGTATCTTTTAAAGAGGAAGACGTGTTTTGTCTGGGAAGTGGAAGAAAGCAGATATTTAGGCTATCTATTAATGCAGGACACACACACACCCACACACATACACACACACGCACGCACGCACATGCGCACGCACACACACACACTGACTTAAATATCTTTAAAAGGCAAAATTACATTGTGAATATAAGTATCAATAGACTCAAAGAGAAATAAGGCAGGGTAATATTAGGCCAGTTTATATCTTCATATGTCTAAAAATGAGTGTCTTTACATTTGAAAAAGGTAAAATATAATAAACATTTTATTTTTTTTAATTTCTTTTAACTGCAGTTCTAGATGAAAAAGTTGCATTAAGTGACTGCATTACATTCTTAAGTGCGGTTACAATAATAATAATAATAATAATAATAATACAAATAATAATAATGTTAATATGCTGTTGAGGTGCAGATTATGTTCCCCCACAGATGGAGTGTCATGTGCTCTGTCTGAATGACCATTTACGTGTGTGTGTGTGTGTGTGTGTGTGTGTGTGTGTGTGTGTGCGTACGTCTCTCTCTCTCTCTCTCTCTCTCTCTCTCTCTCAGACACATACAGCATGCGACAACAAGCGGCGTGGAAAGGGGAGACAGGATGGTGTGTGTGTGTGTGTGTGTGTGTGTGTGTGTGTGTGTGTTTGGGGTGGGGGGTGGGGGTCGTTACGCACAGGGGCGGTTATGAATATGACCCCGCGATGTTCCATTGTGGGCCCATGTCCGGTTCTTCGGACATGTGATAGCATCTCGGCCAGTGGCAGTAATGTGTCTCTCGGTTCGACATTTTGAATAATCGGGGCTGTCTGCCGTCATCCTGCCACTAGCTGTCAGCAGCACCGTCTGTCTGTCTTATCACACTCCTCTACTCATGCGCTTACATTGGAGAAAACAAGCTGTCCTTGCAACAGAGCACTTGATACTTTTTTTTATTATTACCAAACCGTTCCCATAATTACCCCATAATCATTATATAATCCCATAACAAAGCCTCCATTGAAGTCCTGTCTTTTGTCAACGCTGGGACACTGAATCTATAATTGCATTATTCGGTCTCTTCCACCCCCTTATAGCAGCATAATATATCAAAACCATTCCGCAAAGAAGCTTTTAGTTGCAAGAAACAGTTCGGCCTGTACGGGACGTCTTCTTGTCGTGTGTGCGCGTGTGTGTGTGTGTTTTATTTTATGCGTCGCAAAAAAATAGAAAAGAAAAGTTGTGGCAACTTCAAGTTTAAGAGTCCTGTTGGAAATATCCCCCCCCCCCCGAAAAAACAAAAACAAGAAGTATTTGCTTCGGACACTTTTGACATTTCTTCAGAGAGGTGTGTAGAAATGCATCCGTTCACACATTGGACTTGTCGCATTATTGATATGTCATATTTTCAAATCATTCCGTTTATTCGCTATTGCGCTCGCAAGCAGTAAGAATAAATCGTCAATACATTGAGAGAGGGGGAGAGAAAGAAGAAAAAAAAGGCAAAAGCGAGTTCCCTGAGGAGCGGTTTTGCGTTTGTGTGCATGGGGATTGGCAACACAACGGGGCTTATTTACATTAAATACGCCACAAGGTTACAGTGCAGATAGATGAGCGTCATTTTTATCACTCATTACTTCTCTTAAGCGGTGACTGACGCTCAGGACGCACGGGAGGCAACACTCATTTATCCTGGAGTTCTTTTAAGGCGAGCAGAAGAGGAAAAAGACTCGAAACAGTTCACTTTAAAAAGGTAAGGAATTCTACTTTTTTGAGTGATTTTGTGACCTGGGTGTTTCATCGCGGAGGGGTTGTTATCCAAGGCGATTTTGAACGCATGCACGGTGCCGAGAAACGGAGAGGCTGGCTGCGTGTGAACGGTCATGTGCAAGGGGGCAGATTTTCAAATAAAGAGTGTTTGTGGGCACTTCAAGGTCAGAAACCAACTAAGGTGCCTGAGAATCTGCTTTTTTTCTCTCGCCACAGGACATGTAATGATGAGAGGAGTATTTCTGTAAAACGAGGTTTCTGTGCATCAGCTGCTTTTTATTCCCCCCCCCTCGTCAACGGCGAATACCGCAAGACCCGGGCTGAATGTAGTCAGTCTGTCGGCTCTGCTTCGCGTTCTACAACGGAGTGCCCCCTTTTTTAACGGTACAATGCATTTCACCTACCAGATAGGGGGAGTCCAAGCTGAAAGATGAAGGGAATACATGCAGATGCCTGGCGAAAAGAATCAATGCATAACGTTTACCTTTAGCAGACCGCGGCGCAGAGAGAGAGGGGCAGATAGAGACAAGTAATAAAGCCGTTGTTGTTTCTTTTTTTTTTTTTTTACATTTCAAAGTCAGGATGCGCGGCAGGGAGTAGGGACAGGATCGAGGAGTGGACAGGCTTTAACAGGTCCAAACTGAAGCGCACTTTTCATCAACCCCCCCCCTGCCCCTCCGCCTCTCCGTCATCCAACAAGAATATGATTTGGTCAAATCATATGGACATGGCTCATTATTCAATGAACACTATCTCTCCCGACGCATCGTTTACGCGCAGGAGTTAGCCGGCGCTTCGGCAAATTTAAAAGGTAAGAAGAAGAAGAAGTGTGGAGCTTCTACTACACCACTTGGCTTTTACTGAGGGGGGGCTTGGAGTGTGTTACTCGCTGGGAAGTCAGTTTTTTTGGGGTGGAAGGATTGGTCTTGTTTGTGAGGGTGCATCGCAACGGCCCCCCTGATGTCTCCCCAATCATGATTAGAAAATAACAGAGCTATTATCCGGAGCGAAGAAAAACTGCGACAAATTAGCAGCTGGGACCGAGACAGGGGCTGCGATGCTCGGCACCTTAAAACTCAACGCGAGAAAACAAAAAAAAAAACAATCTTTTTTTTCTTTCCTGAGCAGGAAATAAATTCTAATAAGTTTCGTTTACCGTTGCATCGTCATGTTTTTACCCTACTCTGTAACACTGCGTGTGCGTAAAACGCGTTCGAGCGCACGGCTTGGCTTTGAAAAAATACTGGGAACACA
Organism: Etheostoma perlongum; assembly: GCA_026937815.1. Lineage (NCBI taxonomy): Eukaryota > Metazoa > Chordata > Actinopteri > Perciformes > Percidae > Etheostoma > Etheostoma perlongum. The sequence continues at coordinate 32,504,543 of CM049371.1, forward strand.
GATCCGCGACATAGTATGGGACTTTGAGAAAAGTCCAGCCGTGTTGCCCGGTTAACTGTGCACATGGAAAACTTTCTACCGACACCCGCACTTGTTCTGACAGAGTGCCGGGAGGGCGAATCAAAGTCTCCCGGCGCGTTTTTTTTCCACTATGTGTCAAAACTTGTGAGATGGAAGAAGAGCCGGTGAGACCTGCCATTTTGTGCAGTGATCGACCTCTCTTATGAATAAGCAGCCCCGGCATTCTGCTTTGAGGAAGACGTTGCGATGGTATTCAGACTCAGACGAGGCGATACACACATACGGTATTACCAGCGGTGGGATTGACATTTTTAGGTACCGGTGTCACCCTTGATGCGGGGGGTTGGGGGGGGGGGTTATTTGGAGAAAGTTTGATCGAGTCAAAAGGCTACAGTAGGCTGATAGATATCCGGGTATGCATGTGGACATTTAAAATGACGGACCCCATAAGCCAATAATATCTATTTTTTTCCAGGGTATTGTTGTGATGTATAGGTTATGACATGTCATTGCCCTCGTGCTTTCAGGAGTTCATCTCTTTCTCAATTTACCAAGTTAAATTTTTAGGATATCCTAAATATCCAGAAAAATACCACAAAAAAAAATCTCTGACCCACATCGAGGCTCACATGTCTGAATTTGTGCTTGAATCATGGAGCAATATTGAATTATTAGTAATATGTGGCACCAGGGATGAGGCTTGTAATCCCATTTAAAGCCGCTCTTCTGTGTCACCCTGCATCTTGGGTGGTGAGGACCCTTTTTTTATATTCTTTCTTTCTTGGAAGTGGAGTTGACCCCTGAGTGATCTGACCTGGGTTATCCTCCTGCCCCTTCCAACAGCTCCCAGAGCTGCACAATGGCTGCGAAGACACATGTCATCCTTCCTAAAATATTCAACAATGTTGTTTCCCACTGTTTCCCTAACCTTCTCTAAAGTTGTCTTGAGCCAAAAGAAAAGAAAAATATTCCCTTTTCCTCATATTCATTGTGCAAAGGAAAGAGGATAAATAGATGTTAGTGTGCGAGTTGAGATGCTGTCATTGTTAAATGGTATGCACCGGGCGGATATTATGTCTGAAATAGTGTCTGGGCGTAAACCCTTTTTGTCAGCTCCTTTTCATTCCCTTATTGGAGATGCAATAGCAAATGGATAACTATCCCCCCCTCTCTCTCTCTGACAGTTCAGGCTTCTTCACCGACCTGTCTGCCCTGCACTGGACCTCTTTTCCTTTCTACAAGTTCAAGTGTTGTCGTTCTTTTCCGGGGTGGTGGTGGTGGTGGCAGTGGTGGTGGTGGGGGGGTTAAGAACACACTGTGTTTAAGAAAAGGCCTTGCTTTGCAGAATGGCCTTTTTCAGGAATTCATCTAGTGAATTTAGCTGTCAAGGCCTCGGTGGTTTGTGTTAACAATTTATTTTCATATTATCCATCAGGCCTACTTGAGATTTTTTGCATTCATCCAGCAGTCAGGTTCCATTTTAATATTGCATCCTAATCACTGATGAATTACCCAATTCATTGTCAATATTGTTGTCATTAAAATAATTGGCCTTCTAAAATATGCAAGCATTATTTATCTTCACTTGATGGCAAGTTTAAATAGATACATGTACAATGTTTATGGATGGGATGTTTTTTTTAAATTTATTTTGGAGTCAGTGTGAGATTTATATGAGTAAAAAGCTGCACACGTACTGTACTGCACACTGATTTTGACGTTTTTTCTTGAGCTGCAACTTTCTGATCGACAGAGCCCAAAATGTGTACCAGGGAGCCAGCCTGTAGCGAGCGCTGTTATTGGCTGATCTTGTATTAGTTGCTTTCCCACCTGTGCCTGGGCCGTGTCAGTGTTGCTAAGGGGGCCGCGGGCCGTGACTGACTGCGGGCGATACACATCTCTCAGCTGAAAACCAGGCTGGGGGGAGCGATGAGAGAGACAGGGAGAGAGATAGAGAGAGAGAGCATGGCATGCAAAGGATGGCATCAAATCAGTCCTCTTTTCAGCAGGCTGTCAGTCAGTCAGGCAGTCAGTTCACCGTGGAGGAGACCCGCTCGACTGAAGCCGCCGCCTTGTCAGTCCGACACCGGGTGAATTATTTGCGTGTTGACACGTACACAATCAGATTTTTTTTTTTTCTAAAATGGAAAAAGAGTCCCAAAAAAAAAAAAAATTTAAAAATCCCACACTCATTTAACAAACACGCGTAAGAAGGCAACACTTGAGCAGGCATCCCACTGCAAAAACACACAAAGCCACAGTGAAGTGGTCGCATAAAATTACATAATCTAGCAGTACGGAAAATATGTGTGTATAATCAATGGGACAACACATGAATCCAGTTCTGTTCTCCTCTTGCAGTCAGTGATGATCTACACACACATGCACACACACACAGAGGGTAGTCCACAGTCAGTCACACAGGCAGCCTCACTGTGGCTAGTTGATCCCCTTTCTCATGTAATTAAAGGGGAGAGGGCTCCAGCTGTACAGGCTGTGAGGCCAGGGCTCCCAGTCCGCTGGGATCAGGGCGCTGGTGGGCTGGCCAGATCAGGCCAGCTCTGCTCATCAGACAGCCATTAATTGATATGTGCAGTCATTGTGAAAGCACCCTCCTCTCTCCGTCTCTGTCTCTGTCTCTGTTACCTACTGGTTGAGGGCTGTGGATAGAGCTGCAACGATTCATCCATTAATCCATTAGTTTTTGGAATCAATGGCCAGATATTCTGATACTGTGATTCTCATTTGTGTTGAAAAAAGTCTGACTCCAGCTTCTTAACAGTGAATATTTTCTAGTTCCTTCTCTCCTCTGTGACAGTAAACTGAATATGTTTGAGTTCTGGAGAAAACGAGACGTTTGAGGACATCATCTTGGGCATTTTTTTTACCATTCTCTGGGACATCATAGACCAGGCAACTGATGGATTAATGGAGAATATAAAAACAGGTTAATCCACAATGAAATGAATTGTTGGATGCAGCCCTACTTATCTGTGGCGTCGTTTGTTCCGGTTCCGAGCGGCTCTCTCTTCACACAGGCAACAGTGCGAGGCAAGCTGCGTTCATTTATTCCAGTATGCCTGTATGTACTGTATGTGAGAGAGAGTGTGTGTCCCCGTAGGGGGGGGTGGCAAGGGGGCAAGGATGGTGTTAAAGGGGCTGTAACACACAGGCGTTAGTCTGGGTTGAGCCTTGTAGCTCCATGACCCTGATCACCAGAGTTCAAGCCAGACAGGCGAATCTGGGCTTGTAGTTGCCGCGTGAGGCTAATATGACAAGCACTCTTACACACACTCACACACACACACACACACACACACACACACACACACACACACACACACACACACACACACACACACAATCGAAAGCATTGACTCAAATGTGGGATGTGAAGTCAAGAAGAGATTGTCCTGACCACAACACATCACACACTAGATGATGTTTGACAGAAAAACCTCAAACGTGGAGATTTTTATCACATTTATTTGAATTTCTGTCATTGAAACTGTTTTAAATCAGATTTGCTTTTTTTTCTGGCACCACCAGCCCACAGGGTGTGATGCCCAACTTTATTTCTGAGGAACAGCAATTGGGACTTATTAAATAACAGCGGGAGAAGTTTTCCAAAGTTAGTGCCACTGACATTTGCTCATTATTTGGCCTTCTTTTTTTTTAGGATCTCATTTGTTGAAGTGAATATGTAAAACCGATATATATATATATATATTTCTACATCCTTGACATTAAGTGTTGATGCCCTATTGTGTTCCAGTTACTTTTTCCTCAGCCGCAAATTTTACATGTTGCTTTTGTTAGAAATTAGGACCAAAGTAAAAGTGATTGCAGAAAGGCTGACTCTGTTATTGGACGATATAAAAAGCAAATATGGAAGTTACCATTATCCAGAAATGAATATGCTATCAATTAGAATCTAGCTGTGTGAACGATCAGCTTTATTGAATCATTGTTTAAATGAGAGTTTATGAACAGTTCGCCTCTATGTCTCACATGTACTTCTACGTACCAACCCCCCCCCCGGTATGTTCTTCGCCCTGAGAGCTTGATAAGAACCCGTGGACGGGGGATGGAGGAGCAGTGGGGTGGTTGTAGGGGTGTGGGGGGAGGAGAGGGGCGGGGTTAATCACGGACGTCAGTTTGATCTAAGAATAAAGAGTGTGGGGCTGATGAGGCGCTGACAGATAGGCTCGACTCAGTCCTCTCATGCCGGGGTGCCATCACAAGGAGCGTCTGCCTGTCTGGGCAGCCGAGGAAGTCGGGGGTGGGGTGGTGGTGGTGGGGGGGGGGTCTGGGGGGGTCGATCTGGACGGTAGGAGAGGTCAAAGTGGTCTCCCAAAGTGGCGCAACCAGCGATGCTGTTCATATGCGGATTGATCTCTTGATTGCTTTCCTGGTTAATGGATTAGTTATTTGGTCTAAAACACATCAGAAGATGGTGATAAAAATGTTTTTGTTTGAGGACATCGTCCCCAGATGTCCTCACGACGATGTCCTCAAATCAAAGATATTCAGTTTACAGTCACAGTTGAGAGAAGAAACTAGAACATGTTCACATTTAAGATGCTGGAATCACTGAAGTTATGACCTTTTTGTTCATTAAAAAAAAAAAAAAGTAATTCAACATGATCCTAATAGCTGGCTTATTATTTAATAGTTGACAACTAATCAATTAATTGATTCATTTTTGTGGCACTAGTCTCAGAGAGAGGTTGGCAAGCAAGCTTGCGCAAGGAAGGTCTATTCTTTAAAAAAAAAAAAATCTTTTCCTCCGTCACATTCTCCCTCAGTCGGTGTGTGTAGGAGTTTGCATTTGCAGCTGTGCGTGCACGCGTGTGTGTGTGCGTGTGTGTTTTCAGTGCTGGTCTCACTTCTCAGCCTTGAGAAAGTCCAGTGTCCAGGCGATGCTGTGGCCTTGCCCTTTGTCTCTCTCTCTCTCTCTCTCTCTCTCTCTGATATTCAGGTATTCTCTGGTATTCAGTCGGCGCTCACACACACCAACAAAGATTGTGTCCTAAAAACACGTAAACACCTTCATCCTCCCAACCTGTGATATTGCTCATTTGTTTGCCCCTGGCTTCCCCCCCCTGAGCCCTTTTGGCATTAAGTCATTATTGACTTTGGCTTTAGTTTGATAATTTTGTCCTCCAAATTTGTTAGCATTTTGGATTTAAGGACGTGTCATGCAATGTCAGGACCGTGTTTTTTCCCCACACTTGATGTGTCAAACGGCGCTACGTTTTCAGCTGTGTCATTTCTGTAGACAACAGCTTAACACAAACAGGCAAGCACACATCAATCAGAGGTCCTGAAGCAGAGAATTGTTACTGCTTAGCATTCAGTCAGCTAAGACAGTGGTAAATACCTCCAGTGTTGATGAGATGGAAGGTTATGGGTGTGTGTGTATGTGTGTGTGGTGTGTGTGTGTGTGTGTGTGTGTGAGGCGGGGTTATGTCTATTACCCACTTCACATACCATCCCCGGCCGCATTGCACATGTCATGCTTTTTAGCCGTTCTAGCTCTCGGCTGTGACCTGTGTAAACTTCTCAGACCTCTGCTAATGAGCAGCACAAGATCGAGGGAGAGGAATATGGAAAGGAAGAGAGAGAAAGAGAGAAAAGGGAGGTTGTGAGGATGCTGAGAGAGAGAGAGAACTCCTGCACCTTTAATTATGATCAAGAGGTTTTCACCAAAGGACGGAGGCGTTGCAGTTCTGTTACGCTCGTAAATCTGGCCCCGGATGCCGTATATTGTGTCGAACGATTACTGTACGCCATTATAGTGCATATTCAACTGCCTCTCCAGCACCTGATTTGCATAATTGGATCTTTAATGAAACTTGCCTCGTGGAACAAAAAAATACAAAAAAAAAAAAAAAAAGAGATGAAAAAAGTGGTTTGGTGTGAGGGTACTGGGGTGGGGTTGTGTGGGGAGAAAATAACACAATGCAGATGAATGTCCCCTCAAATAGATGTCGGACTCATTTCTTGAAAGAGTTTTGAAGGGGTGTGAAGGGGGGGGGGGGGGGGGCGAACACTTAAATAAATAACACTAAAGATGAGGAATGACTTAGAGATAGATCTCTATAGAGAGATCACTTCTCTGACCTTTCCATCTTTAGTCTCATTGTGAGAGCAACCGATGTCTCAAATCAAAGACCTTTACACCTCCAGCATTCAACATGAGTCATGTTGGATTTGTTTCCCCCTTTGAGTTCCTAAATTAAAAAAAAAAAAAAAAAAAAAAAAACTTTACTTGGCAATGGGCTGTCAGAAAATATTCCTGTTATACATCCATGGGACGGTATAGATTGGGAGAGAAGAGAGATACAGATATGGAAAAGAGAGAATATATAGCAGATTGAGTGATCGGGGGGGGGGAAAAGGTAGGTCAAGTTATCAGGAAGACATGAGGGTTAACAAAAAAAAGGTTTTGTGTGGGGTGGGGGGGGGGGGGGTGACCTGCTCTGGCCCAGGCGCTCGCACATCAGCGGCAGTGCTACAAATAGGATGAGAAGTGACTGTGAAAGCTTGTACATTCCCCGCCAGGTCTCGCGGGTTAAGACTACAATAGCGGGATATTCTCTAGCCCGGGGCGGGGGGGGGGGTGTGTGTGTGTGTGTGTGTGTGTGTGGGGGGATTTCAGCTCCTCTTCTGTCGACACTCATTGCACCTACTTGTTACTCAGGGAAGATGGCTCTTTTGTAGAGCAGCCGATTCCGCTCTCGCCTGCTGGAATTCCTCAGTCGCAAATATTTTGACAATGCCTAATAAGGAGCTGTCGTTATTATTATTATTATTATTATTATTATTTTTTAAGTCTCTAGTTTTTTTTTTTTACTTTCTTTTTTTGGAGGCAGAGGATGTGGGGTTACTTGGAGCTTTCTTGCAGTGACTGAGTGATGATTTTTCATATGCTTGTGTATTAGGGCTGCAACTCATTTTATTGATCGATTAATCTGCCGATTAATTTCTCGATTCATCGTTTGGTCTATGAAATGTGAGAGGATAGCAAAATAGGATCATCCCAGCTTCGCAAAAGTCCACGGATGATGTCTTCAAATGTCTTCTTTTCTCACTTCAAAATTGAATATTCAGTTTAATTTGACATAAAACAGAAAAGAGCAAGAAAACCTCATATTTCAGTGACAGAAAACAGCATTTTCTGCCATTTATTGCACCAGTTATGATTTTTGGCTCATGCTAAATAATTGGGGATTATTTACTCAAATCGACTAACTAATTCAACTAATCGTGAAAAAACATGAATTAGGAACGCCTTGCATATCTAGTAACAATGTGTCTGATTCACAAATGTGCAGGGTTTGGACACTTATGTAGAAAGGATGTTCGGGTCGGGCTCGGTCACATCAGCTTGTTCTGTTAGCTTGGGCCATTTTTGCTAGGCCTATGTTAAACTTATTTCAATTGGCTATATGATTGGGCCTCTTGCTTGTTGCCCTGTGTGCATCTGTTAGTTTCCACACCAACAAACGTACATGTGTCATAACTATGGGAAAAAAATTAGATTTGAACTGTGTCGGGCTCGGGTCAGGCTCGGACAGAAATATCTTAACCCTTGTGTTGTCTTCCCATCAAAACTGAAAGTCAACACTTTAGTTGACGCTTTTTTATCAATGTTTTTAACTTTTTCTTACGTTTTTGTCCCTGTTTTCAACATTTTGTCAATTTTTTGATGTTCAACACTATGTAACACTAACTTATTAACTTTAGTTTTACAGTTATTGTTGGAATTTATGGTCAATGAACCTAATTTTTAAGAAATTATACCTAATGTTTGAGTTAGAAAAGCAGAAATTAGGAATTATTTAGACTAAAATTAAAGGAATGTCTTCAATTTTTCTTCAAAGTAAAGATTTGTACTTGCCAAAGAGCGTTATGTGGGATCAATCATGTTATTTTGGGGAATTAAAAAGAACATGGATATAGGAAAACGGGTCAATTTGACCCTAGGACAACATAAGGGGTTAAAGTTCTCATATTATGATTTTTTTGGCTTTTTTCCTTTTCTTTATTGTGTTTCCTTCATCTTTTTTGTGCATGTTATAGGTTTACAAAGCCCAAAGTCCCCAAAGTTGATCCGTGCTCTGATTCCCGTGTGTGCGTTTGTCGAAAAGTTTCCGTTGTCTTTGCCTGCTTTTTGTGTGTCTGTGACAAAGCGTCTGTCTTAATTGCTTAATTCAATTCCAACTAGTCCTGTTTCCCTGGGCGTTCGGGAGAGGTGAAGGTTAAAGTCCTCCTAGTGCCACTTTGACGCCAACGTGAGGGCCAGTAGATAATAGCAGGTTATTTGTCTTGTCTCGCTGAAGGATCCACTGCTTGAAAGTGACACGAGCGAGAGACGCAGGACAAAAAGAACTACATTTTTTTAATCAAAGTGTTAGGAGAGAGGGACTATTAGGTAGCTCTTGTGTCTCTGCCATAAGTGCCCCTCCATTCAAAAGTGGGACAGCCAGTTGTGAATCGAGTGCTAATGTTAAAAAACAACCACACGCTGATGGTGCGTGAAAGCGTTTGTGCGCGCTTAGCTGCCTGCAAGCAGTGGGTTCCTGTGTGTGTGTTTCCACTCCACATCCGTGGGAGTGGATCATGTGTCAAAGCGGTTTACAGGTGGCTGCAGGGCAGCAGCTCTACAGAGAGGGGGGCAGGCAAGGTTCAAGTACCTCCGAGGCTGTGACGGGCGCTGAACTGAGCAACGCCGGCATCTGAGAGGACCCTTCAAAAGCCTCCTTATCGCTCTCGTCACTCCAGCGTTTCACTCTTTCTTCTTCTGTCTCTCTGTCATCCCTCCGTCTTCTCTCCCACTCTTAGCTCTCATTTCTCCTATGTATCTGCCACTCGGGACTTGTTGCCAGAAATGACAATAAGTTACCCTTTTGTCTGAACTTAATGTTGTCTCGGACCCCAGGAGGACTAGCTGGTCGGGGAATATCCCCCCCCCCTTTAATATTTAAAAGATACAGATTTTGTCCGGCGTTTTGTGGTATTTAGGTTGGCAATCACTTTCAAACAATTCCACAGCATATATTGTAGTTTCTGTGTGTGCTTATACCATATTTTACATGATCGATCCCCCCAGGTAGCCATCGGCCTCGACCTGATTGAGTGTCAGTTGACTTGGCTGTGTTCCTCCCCAGACCCCCCCCCCATGTTGAAATAAAACCTATGCCCTTGCTAGGGGTAGACTTTGTAATTTGCTTTTTGAAATGTAGAGAGAGAGAGAGAGGGGGCTTCTCTGCCATTTCCAGTGAACCCTAGTCTCATTGTGAGACCAACTGATGAACACAAATCAAATCTTCACTTCTTAGACTTAGCAGTTTTTAGCAAGAGGAATACATATAGATATAGAGAGGAAAAGAAAAAGACAGTATAAAGAATAATAATAATAATAATAATAATAATAATAATATAACCTTTGGCTATAAAAAGGCATTTACCATAGATTATCAGTCGTGTCAAGTGTCCAAGTGTCCAGGTATTTATGTGAGTCCAGGTGTGTATGTGTATGTACTGTCCTCTTTATGTCCTCTAACACACAGAACAGTTGATCCCCCTCCAGACGAGTAAATATCTCCCAGTCAGGGGGAGGGGAGGGTTATTAGGAGCAAACATAAATCCAGTTTGCAGCAGGAAAAGTGATGAGTTGTCTCCTTAACAGTCGCACCGGTGTCTCCTAGCACAGGTGAAGGGACTCCTGCGAGCTGCAGGGACAGGCTGGTTAGGATGATACATCTCCTTTCACATTTCTTGACCTTTTTGACAAACATCACACAACCATGACGTTTTATCTGGCCTGACAACACGCAACACACTGCCTACCCATCTACAATAGCTCCAATGGAGTTTTCAGTAGAGTTCTAGTGTTGTCTCACGAGTACTGCTTGAAAAGACTTACACTCCTCGGCATTCGGTAGGAGTCCATTATTTTTTATTGTTTTCTGGTTCTCCTAATTGGTCCCATTTAAAAATACTTAACTTGACAATGAGCAGTCAGAAAACATTCCTGTTAGCCTACAGACTACCACATCCATGGATAGATTGGGAGAGAAAAGAGATAAATACACAGTAGGCAGAGTGATGACAGGACCGAGCGGGAAAAAGAAACACTTAGAGAGAAACGCGGCGAGCAGAAGGAGAGAAGGAAGCGAGACAGAGAGACAGAGAGGAGGGATGATGTACTTAACGCTATCTGTAGGCTTCCTTCTCAACAAGCTGCTGCCACAGATCCTGGGAGCCGGCGTTGATAAATTCGGTTTGATAAAAGTCACTGAAATGCCGGCCTGTCTGCACACCTCTATTAAGCGCCGGTACATTTGTCACAGCCAGTGGAAGTCAACCAAAGGGTTTTAATGTCACATCAGGCTGAATTAAAGACTCAATCGGAAGCCCTGAAAGGTTTAGGTTTTTATTTCAAGTGACAGTGGTGGTGGTACAGCTGTGGCTGGCGCTAAAGATTACTGGGCTCCAGTTGATCAAGGCAGTCATTTTACATTTTATATTTGGCTATTGGGAATTTTGTGATTATTCTTTGCTCATTTTAGCCTGGATGCTCATTTTGTATCTGATGACTTTGAGCGAGGGAGGGGGGGGTGTGTATATGTGTGTGTGTGTGTGTGTGTGTGTGTGTGTGTGTGTGTGTGGAGGAGGGGGAGGGGGGGTGTAGAGTTTGAGCTCATCTCATGTCTGGTATTATTTTTCTAATTCATTGTTTTTTTTTTGTTTTTAATCATGAGAAATTAGATCTATGCTGCATTAATCATCAGCCTTCCTTAATGCAGCAAACTGAGGGAGCATTTAAAAAAAAAAAAAAAAAGCTGCGTTTTAAAAAAACACACAACTTTCCCCCTGAGAAGCCCTTTAATACCACATTACTGTTCTACATTTATGCAAAAGTAAATAAGTAAACCCAAAAGGCAAATGAGCATTCCAGGCGTTTAAACACACAGCCTTCTGTAAACGGCTGGCGCAGCGCGACCACATCTCCGAGGCGCAAAGTAAGGCTCGCTACTGTGCTTTTTTTAAATACAAAAAAGTAAATATATGTGTTTTTTTCTTGCTCTTATTTGAGGAAAGGATATACAAAAACAACTCCCTTTTTTAAGCTTTTTATTTTCTGGAAGATCATTACCGTACGACAGCAAAAAGGCCTCTGTTAAATATCAGAGAACAGTAAAAGCTTAGGTACTGTACAGGATATACATGGGTATGGAGGGGGGGGGAGAGGGGCTCTATCCACAATTGGTTTTATTCATGAAAGAAAGACCCTCTGCAGCCTCACCAAAACTACTGTACCACCGTTTTTCCACAATAACTCAAAAACAATAACCTTCAGTTGCTTATGAATGAGGACTCCTGTTGTCCTTGGGTCAAATTTGACCCCCTTTTAAAAATGTCATTATCAGAAATATGTTTTTTTTTAACCAAATGACCACAAAAATAGATTCCATACTCTTTGCAAATACAATTGATCACTTTCATTGAATTTCGGGTGAAAATTGAAATGTTTTTTTCAAATCAGTATCCTGATCAAACTCATCCACTCGACATACGTTCAATTTCTGCTTTTTTAACTCAAATATTAGGTCTACTTCTTTATAAATGAGGTTTATTGACCATAACTTCCAAATGTAGTGTAAAACTAGTGGTAGAAAGTTAGTGTTAGTGAAAACTAAAAAAAAAAAGTGTTAATCTTTTTGACCCGGGAGAACAGCACAAGGGTTAAAGAAATTCATCCAAAATATTTGATCTTACTTTCCTTGCTTCTCCTCTTTCTCTCCACACACACACATGCAAACACACACACAAACACACACACACCTGCACACACATACACACACATCACAAACAATCAGTCGATCCCACCTGGTGTTTTATTTAATTAGGTAAAATACACATTACATGTGTGTTTGTGTGAGAGCATTTGCTCGTCAAGAGCTGTCAGTCTTTCATGAACTACTTTAAAAGCTGTTGTTCAAGGTGGGAGCTAAATACTATTTATCTATTATTTATCTGCGTTATTACCGGGGTTGAGTTTAAAAAAAGAGAGCTCTCCGACGTGGGAGAATTCCCCCGGCGCCTGACTCTTTTCCTTTAATACCTCTTTTAAGTCATAAGATACGCTCCCATCCCCTGCTGGAAAGGAAGGAACCTTTAACAGATCTCCTGCAATTTCTCCGACAATTTCCTCAAATCATCTTCTTTTTCAATTTTTTTTTATTTTCAAACGGCCCACCTCATCATTTTCTGTCACTTCAGCCCCCACCCCCACCCCCATGTTCCTTTTTTTCCTCTTTTGTGTTGATCCGTGTTTTCTTTGTTATTATTATTATTATTATTATTATCCTCACTGGGAACCATCACCTTATCGTGGTAAAGAAGTTTGTGTGTCCCTATGAGTGGTCTTAAGGTCTTAGGTGCCTCAAGGGGCCCATGAACACCCTGTTGGACACCGGTGAAGACATGGAGAAGGACTTTCGGTCAGCACCGTAGTGTTTCTGGATAACCGTTCGCCACCTCTGGAGGGCGAAACGGGGGATTCCGTCCAGGTCATGGAACAACGGATCAGATCTTCACTCTCGCAAGGATCCTGGAGGGAGCCTGGGAGTATGCCCAACATGTGTTTTGTGGATCTGGAGAAGGCGTATGACCGGGTCCCCCGAGATATACTGATGAAGGTGTTGCAGGAGTATGGGGTGCAGGGGTCCCTTCTCAGGGCCATCCTATCTATGTATGACCAAAGCGAGAGCTGCGTCCGAGTTTTCTGCAGTAAGTCGGACTCGTTCCAGGTGAGGGTTGCCCTCCGGACAGGATATCGAGGCATAGTCGGGGTGGGGAGGGGTTGCAGTTCAATGGGCTCGGGATCTCATCGCTGCTTTTTGCGGATGATGTGGTCCTCATCGGTCTGTGACCTTCACACTGGGTCGGTTCGTAGCCAAGTGTGAAGCGGCTGGGATGAGGATCAGCACCTCTAAATCTGAGGCCATGGTTCTCAGCAGGAAACGGATGGAGTGCCTTCTACAGGTAGGGAATGAGTCCTTACCCCAAGTGAAGGAGTTTAGATACCTTGGGGGTCTTGTTTGCGAGTGAGGGGACAATGGAGCGGGAGATTGGTCGGAGAATTGGCGCGGCGGGTGCGGTATTACATTCAATTTATTGCACGGTTGTGACAAAAAGGGAGCTGAGCCAGAGGGAACGAGATCCAGGGTACAAGCGGCCGAAATGGGTTTCCTGAGGAGGGGGGATGGCTTAGAGATAGGGTGAGTCATCTGAGAGGAGCTCGGAGTAGAGCCGCTCCTCCTTCGCGTTGAAAGAAGCCAGTTGAGGTGGTTCCGGCATCTGGTAAGGATGCCTCCTGGGTGCCTCCCTAGGGAGGTGTTCCAGGCACGTCCAGCTGGGAGGAGGTCTCGTGGGGAAGACCCAGGATTGGGTAGAGGGATTATATCTCCAACCTGGCCTGGGAACGCCTCGAGATCCCCCAATCGGAGCTGGTCAATGTGGCTCGGGAAAGGGAAGTTTGGGGTACCCTGCTGGAGCTGCTCCCCTTGCGACACGACACCGGTCAAGCGGACGAAGATGGATGGATGGATGGATGGATTATTATTATTATTATTAATATTATTATTATTATTATTAGTTGTGAGCTGCAGTCGTTTTCTTTGCCTCTGGATTTTATCTCTCGATTGTGGTTCAATCGTAGTAAGTGGGGAGATAGTTCAGTGGATAGTGCTGTGGCCCGGGCCCTTGTTCAGCTTGTCTGTTGGCTGCTTTGGTAAACAGGTATGTCAGATCTGCACAGAGAGATGAGGGGTGGGGGGCGGCATCCATGGTGTGGTTGAAGGCCTAAAGTGTGAGTCCACACTTCACTTCTGCTCACCTGGTTGAATGTGTTTTTCCAAAGATTGGTTAAAACTTTCTGTTACGCTATGGAGCTTGCTAAAGAAAGAAGAGGAGCAAAACACGTTAATTTCCTAGTTTGAACTGTCCCAGTGTATGATGGTAACTCCGTTTGGCACTTTAATAGGATAGCTTATTACAGCAGCTTATTTTTCCTATGTTATGACAACACTGTACTCACTAAAAGCGACCAATGCAATTTTTGATTGTAGTAATGTGGTTAAAAAGAACTCAGTGAGGGATGTAACATGCAGTAAGACACCTAAATAGATTTTAAACAAACCGACTGAGCTGCATGTGGCATGGTGAGTCAGTCTCGCTGCCATATCGTTTCAAAAACCACAGGAAAAAAAACAAATCCCTCGTAGATCAAAAAGCATTTTCCCCATAGACCACCGTTATAAAAAAGAAATAAACAAACTGAAACAAAGTCAGTTATTAGCATGCATAGCTCTAGGGATGATGTTGATTTTGATGACATTTATGTTCCCCCTCAGTATGAATAATAATGTTGTTTTCATCTAGCACCATCATAAGGTCCAAATATATATTTGTCCAATACTTTCTTAACCAAATACCTTTGAAACTCACATTCCCATCAGTCTCGACTGTCCTTGTTCTTTAGTGTTGGTTAGCTAACGTTAGCATGCTAACACACTAAACAAATATAGCGATCATGATAAACATTGAACCTCCTTAACACCGGCATTGTAGCATTGTTATTGTCGGCATGTTAGCATTTAGCTAAAAGCCTAGTACATCCTCACAGAACAGAACAACCTCATCCAGTAAACGACCGTATAGATCGATTGTGCAAGCAGCTTATAACGACCCATATCTACGTTTTTTTGTCTGGCGGTGCCCTCTGGCTGTAGGAACTATCTGAATAATTCATAATTTCTGCTTTTTTTAACTCAAACATTAGGTATAAGTTCCTATAAATTAGGTTTATTCACCATAAATTTCAAAAATAACTGTAAAAGTAAAGTTAATAAGTGGGTGTTACCTGTGTTAAATGTCAAAAAAAGTGACAAACATTGAAAAAAAGGGACAAAAACATGAGAAAAAGTTAAAAACATCAATTAAACAAAGGTGTTGACTTTTAATTTTGACGGGAAGACAACAAAAGGGTTAAACTGGTTTAAAACTGCGACAGTAACGTAAAATACAATGGTCACATGATTAAAACAAGCGGTCACGTGTGACCAAATCACTGCGTTAAATAGAATCCATTAAATATATATGACCATATATGTTGTTTGGGAGGTTTTTGGTACTGTACTAGTACTAGCAGCTGTACCAGTTGAATTCATACAACTTTTTTTTAATGCAACAAGTGATTATAACCAATATTATTGGTTGGGGTTTACCTCTAAATAAAAGTGTTTCAGATAATCTGGCTAAACCAGTTTACTGGCCACTCTGGTTTCTTGCTGTGTCTAACTTGTTGTTGCCATGTCACCATGCCCATAGATCTCAGCAATGACTTTGCTGAGTAAAATCATATGATAACCAACAGAAATGAAGGCCAAACCTATGAAAATGAGATCCAGGTTGCAACAAACCATATCTTCAGCCAGAATTTAAACCTGGTGAAGAAGTTGTTGAAATTGATATACAGCTTAATGGAAAGCTCCGTCCGCTCACTTAGTTCCACAGCACAGTTACTTACACACACTTATTGCCTTCTTCCTGTCCTGACGAAGCGCCTCCACACTTCACCCGGCCTGTGACCCCTGTTGACCAGAACTTACCCTGTCACAGGAAGTCCTTCAACTCTGTTCTCATATCCTCCCAAACAACTCCCCGCCAACAGAACAATCTCATTGCAGAGCTGCTTCGGATTAGGCCTCAGAGAGGTTTTACTCCACACAGTTGAGTTGGAAGTTGAGTTTATTTCTCTCTGTCTCCCTCGTAGCCTCCGTTTCTCTGATTGCCGATCAGCCCCCGAGTGCTTTGAGGCGCTGTTGCTGGATCCCTGTGATTAGAGTAAATGGCCTCCCCCACTTCTCCCTGCTTGCCTGAGATCAGGGTTGGTGTGCGGGGTTGAGTGGGTGTGAGGTGGACTGAGGAGGACGGTGCAGAAAAACACAGAGGGTGAGGATGTGGACATTGCCAGATGGAAGGGCAACGAGCACGGAGAGTAAAAGTAGACACAACACACAAGTTAAGTGTTTGATGGCTGGTCAGTGTAAAAGCCCATGGGTGACATGATCCTATAGGTAGCTGTAATTCCATGTCTGCTTCATATCACACACTCAGTAAAAAAAAATAAATAAAAGCTTTAAAATGATAGAAAGAAAGACACCGCATCAGTCACAATTCTATTCTCTAAATAGGACGTTTGGGGATTTTTTGCAGCTCCACTGTCTCCCATTTAGCATTACAAATGGTGCGTCCCACAAGAATGAAACATGGCAGCAAATTTCAAGGTATTAGGTGCAGCTCGTTATTGTTGAATATTAAAATAAATTGTAAGTGATTGCCATCTTGGCAATCACGTCGTTCTCTCAGAATAACGTGAAGGTGGCAGCATACTCGGAGGAGTGTTTCCCGACTCAGTCGGCTACAGCAGTGGATGGATCTCCTCTGCAGGCGGTGTACTTAGCACAGACGTGTGTGTCTGTGTGTGTTTTTTGAAATATGTGGCCTGTAATAAATTCTCAGCCCGCAGGTGTTGAATCCTCCATGTGCGCTTCTGTAAGAAGTGTGCTTGTCCTCAGTACGCTGGCTCTCTGACTCGGCATTGTGTACCAGTACCTGTCGCACACGTGTGATTGTGTGTGTGTGTGTGTCAGTTACTGCTGGGAGGGGTATTTGATCCAACCGAGGCTCGTGTTTGTGTGGAGCCCAGCGGAGAGCAGCGGAGGTCAGTCTCCTCCTCAACACCCCTTTTTCATCCAATTCCTGTGGCTGTGGGTGGCTGCTTGCCGCGCTTTTGTTGCCCGAGGTAATCTGTGAAGTGATCTTAATTATGGAGGTTCGGCCTGTTCCTCTCTTCACCCCACCTCTCTCTCTCTCTCTCTCTCTTTCCACGCTTTTAATCAAATAGCGTAGTTAGCTCGTAATGAGGGCGAAGGGAGCTTCTGCTTACACATGCTGCGAGGCTTCGAGGAGGAGGAAGAGTGAGGAGGAGGAAGAGAGCAAGGAAGGATGGGAAAGGGCGGAAAGACAAATGATTACACAGTTTCCACGTTTGTCAAGAAAATAATGCGGCGGACGAGTAATGTGGATTTTATTTTGATGTCTGTAATACAACCTAAACTGAGTGGTACCAACAGTAGGGTTTGACATAAATATATATATATATATATATATATATATATATATATATATATATATATATATATATATATATACACATAACTACATTTGACAAAATTCATTGGATATTATAATTAAATCCATTTGACCTCTAGTAGTGGACTAGAGTCAAACCTCTAAAGCCACATAAAGTGTGTTTTTTTCTTTCGGGGCACTGACACCATACATAACTTTACCATAACACCGAGAAGAAGCTAGGTGGTAAAATAAGGAAAATAAGAAAAGTTTTGAGGCGTTATTTTTTTTCGAGGAGCAGTGAGAACGCTTGTGATGAAGGAGGAGGAGGGGGATGGAGGGGGCAAAGGGGAGCACTGGGTGGGTGGGTGGTTGGGAGGGGGGGTTTGGAGAGAATAAGGGAGTTAGATGGGATCCATTACACATAGACAGCCTAGGCATTGATGAGATGATCCGACGAGGATTAGGCCGACAATCCTGATGGACACTGAAAAGGTGACCACACGGGGAGGGGCGTGTGTGACTGAATGTATGCACATGTGGGAAATGTGTGTGTGTGTGTGTGTGTATTTGTCATGTAGCACAATAGCATATGCTATTGGCCTCATTATGATACCACACACACACACACACACATATCTCCCAACGCTGGCGTTTCCAGGTCACAGCGAGGCCAGAGGGCAGCAGCTGGGGCATGAGTGCCAATCAAGTCAGCGCTGCGTCACTTTGAGACGCTCTCGTTCTTCATGTGTCAAATGGGGTTATGTTATATCACTGAGCTGGATTCCCTTTGTCCTTTGCTTTTCAATTTCAATATTTGTAGTATCAAATCACAACAAGAGTTATCTCAAGACACTATACGTCTAGACCACACCCTTTAATTTACAAAGACCCAACAATTCTAGTTATTCTCCCACGAGCATTAATAATGTGACCGGCTGTGTTGGAATTTAAGGACATGATGAATGAATTCAACAGGCTTCTTTCCCTCTGAACATGGCTAAAGCTAATGCTGACACAACCATTGTGATCGCTATGGCTCCTATCGAGTAGAAATATCAAAAGAGTTGCCGGGTTGAGCTCCAACAGTGTGAGAATGTGTTGTTTTTCTCTTTTTTAAACCATTGCGTATGACATTTCTTTAGATTTGGGGCTGTAAGTCGGAAAAAAAAGAAGCCATTTGAGAGCTAGATTTGATTAATGATGTAATGCACAAACGACCAGTCAAAGAATCCATTTGCTGATCGTGAGAAAATGTGTGTTTAGTGTTTCTTAAATCATTGCTGTCGGGTTGCGTTTGAAACTGTTGTTTTTCAGGGAATGAAAAGGCTAATTTGAAAGCCTTTGGTTGAGCTAATAACGAAGTCCGACGAAATCGCCTTTAAATATGTGTTAGACCCGGAGACACACGCAAAGGGTGACCAGTAGCATTGTTTTAAGACAAATAATTAAAGTTACGGAATATGGCGATGCGGCCAAATGTGACGATTTGCTTTGTTTTCTTAGTGAGCCTTGATACCAGACTGTTGGCCTGTCGGCTGGACAAAACAAGCAGTCTGGACATGTCAACTTCGGACTCTTCCGATGGGCTTTTCTTTGCGATGTTGTATTTATAGACCAAAACGAGTCATGTAAGAATCACATTGGGACGGTTTTTGTGGATTGAGGCTACTTTAAGCGTCATACAGAGGTAGCAAACTCCTGGTGTAAAGAAGGGTAGAGACTGTTTCTCATGTCTGCAAAGTAGTGTGTGTTTGTGTGTGTGTTACAGTGAGGCTGCTAATTCCTTCAGGGTCAAGGGGAGGGGCGGGGTTAAATGGTGTCACAGGAGAGGTCAGTGGTGATTAGCTGGCATCTGAACTAATGATTGGATGCTGAAGAGGAGAAGAGACAGGAAGAAGAAGAAGAAGGAGGGAGGGGTAGCCTACTTGAATTTGGTTTGTTGAAATCGTGTGTGTGTGTGTGTGTGTGTGTGTGTGGTGTGTGTCATTGTGTCAAACAGTTTCCCCCCTCCCATTTGTACCCTCCCCCCTGCTCTCCCCTCCTTTCCTCATGTCCTTATATTATTAAAGGTTGCCTCCGTGCTTAAGTAAGGCAAAGCAGATGGCCTTTTTCATAAATCATGCTTATAAGATGATTACAGGCGTCGCCACCCACCATTCTCCTCTTCTCTTACGTTACAGTAGCGCTTACAGTTTTCCTCAAGGCCTGCTAATCTGGCTGCACTTTTAAAAAGAAAACAAAACAAAAAAACGGCGCTAGAGCTAAACTCCGATTATTTTACCGACCGGGGGCAAAGGAGACGCTGCAGTTTGAACCGGTAGCTGCAAAAAAAAAACACAAAGGTGACAAGTGGAGAAAAGAAAAATGCAAAGATAAGATGACTTCTTCCCCTGCCAGTGCCTCCTCCTCCTCTTCCTCTCAGCGTTACCCCCTATACTTGTTATGTTCCCGAGCTTGGCGCAAAGTTGCTCCGAACAGGATGTTCAAATATATAGCACGGGGGAGGAGGGAGAACGAGAGGAAGAGAGATGGAGGAGAAGTGAAAAGGAAAAGGGTGTGTGTGTGTGTGTGTGTGTGTGTGTGTGCGTTGGATTATGTCTGTGCCGTTGCACTATTCCTTGATGTATGCGCCATGTCAGGCAGTCATTGTCTCCTGGGTAAAGAATGATAGTTCAAATACCTAGCATCTCTCCCCTGGTGCTCCAAATGCTCGCCTTTGAAGTTTTTATAATCCATCTGTCATCTGCGAGCAGGGAGGGCACATGTTCTGTACCACTCAATTACCAAATTCTCTTTTTGCCAGCTACAATGAGACGGGAAGCAAATAATATGGGCGAGCCTGAAAAAAAAAAGAGAGAGAATAAGGGGGTTGGGGGGGGTATAGAAAGAGAGAAAGAGGGAGGAATTGCTTAAAATCCTGCGTTCCTGGCTTTCTCACGCACTTGATTGTGTCCCCTCGCTGCCTCTCATAACAGGAGAACAAAGCCTGTTTGTTGTGGGTGGAATGCCTAAAATGCTTCCTACTGTTACAATTATGAAGAATTTGATTGAATGTGTATTGTTTCAAGGGCTTGGCGATTTTGATCATTTTCTTTTAAAGTGTTTTAGATTGTTATTCTGCTTTCCTACCAGCAATAATAACCAGTCACCTAATCAAATTCCATTTGATATAAACATTTTGTCTGTCATAAGGGCTGCTAGATGTTGTGAATGGCTAGCGTGAGCCAAGAGAAGAAAAAAAAAGAAGAAGAAGTGTGTTTTTATTATACATTATTCATCAGCGACGCTCAAAGATGCATTCTGGTAGGCTTTTTGTCAGCGGTTGGATGGAGAGTCTAATGAAGTTTGCTGCACTTCTTGGTGTTAAAATCGTCTTTAATTGGTAAAGCGCTCTGTTGTGCGTCCCTTTAAAGCCGCGCTGAGGCCAAAAAAACCTTCAGATACCCGTCTGAAAAATAACAACAGCAGCAGTTGCAAATTATAACTCTGAAACATATTTCATTTACATACGCCACAGGCCCCCTTCTAAGGTGTCTACCTTTTAATTCTTTTTCATATTTAACACTCGATGCAAAACAATAAAAGACGTCTCAGATCTCTGTGTCTGTATTTTTCCTTTACATCGGAAAAAAGTCCCCCCTGAGCAGTCCTCCCCCCTCCTCCTCCTCAGCCTCCCCCCCTCCACCCTCCCATATCCGAAAAAAGCATCCTCACAGGGAACAAGATGAAAAGATTGTTTTGAGAAACTCGAAAAGGAAATTTGACATTCTTTGGTTGCTTGCGAAACTTCCAATATTCTGCCGTAATTGTTTCATACAAGTTATATATCTTCATTTGAAGGAACGTGGGGGGAGGGAGGAGGGGGGGGAGAGATGAAGAACACGTCGGCTTCTTTCTTCCTGAATGGAAGGCAGCAGAACCCATCTGGTTGGGTGATCCACGGCTGGCCCTATTGCGCTCATTGCTGAAATAATACTCCCTCTAATGACTCCCACATATTCTGAAATCTCCCTTTTGAAATTGGACTTGGCAGATTATTTGCAGGTACTTGAGATGCATCTGTTTGCAATTTTGCAAATGTGGAAGACTTTAATGCTGGGCAGGGGCTGGTAGAGCAGAGAAGAGGCTATTTTTAATCCGCGGGGATAACACCGGCTGTCAGTGTGAGGGGCTCTGGGTAGCAGCCTGCACCTTTAACCTATATATAACCTATATTTTCTGACTATACATTCTGTCTTTTACCCACATGACACATTGTTTGTCTATACCAGGGGTCAGCAATTGTAACGGGGGTTGGGGTTAGTGTGAAAGCAGCAACGTGAGGTCAGTAAGAATAGATAAATATTCAAATAGAAGCGTAAATGCTTAGGCGTATAGCAGATGTACCCAGTGGTGTAACATTACAAGTACAAATTTGAGTTATTTACTTGAGTCATTTTCATTTCATGGCATTTTATGCTTGTACTCTACAGCATTAAAGAGGGAAAATATGTTACCCCACTGTATCTATTTGACGAAAAAAACTGTATCTCCGAATTGGTGCTTTCAATTTGTTTTCCA
Organism: Etheostoma perlongum; assembly: GCA_026937815.1. NCBI lineage: Eukaryota > Metazoa > Chordata > Actinopteri > Perciformes > Percidae > Etheostoma > Etheostoma perlongum. The sequence continues at coordinate 32,526,338 of CM049371.1, forward strand.
GAAAAAAGCACAAGATTGAGACTTAAAGTTAAAGTTAAATATTTCTAAATTCCATTAGCTTTCACACAAAGCTGAAAACCGGCCTGTTTTTCTTGGCTCATGGAGATACATGGGGTTGACCTGTTAGGATTTTACATAAAAAAATGATCAGTTCATAAAATGGACTGCAATGTTGCTGCCAACAGTATTTAAAGTAGTTACCATTTGCTTCCCCCCTTGACCGAAAACATCAATGAAATGCTGCTTAAAAATTAATGCTTTAACAATATTAATCTACCAATGTAATAGATAACATAATATTCACAGGGGTCAGTTTTCTTCTTTGAGTCAATTAACTGTTGAATATGGAGAAAATCTAATATCACAATATTTTTGACCAAATACCTCGATATTGATATGGTAGTGTTAACTATTGGTGCTTTCACAAAATTTTGACATAATGAGATTTTTGATAAATAATCATCAGTAATGTGGATATGATGACTAAGTGGGTAAAGGAAAATAATAGAATAGTTACAACATTATAGTAAGTTCAGAAAATTACATCACTTTAATGCAGCCTTAAACAACACTTAGGCCATAATATATTATAACAATATCCAAAACCTAAGACAATATCTAGTCTCATATCACAATATTGTTATAATACCGATATTTTGCCAAGCTATACTTTAAGTACATTTTGCACATAACACAACGTACTTTTATTTACATTTCCAAGGCGTGAGTGCTACTTGTATTGGAGTACTTTTTCAGCGTGCATGGTATTTTTACTTTACGTGAAAGTAGAAAAAAAAACAAATTCTTCCCCCACCACTACAAATTAGTCTCACACATAGTATTCAGTCATTTTAATACATATATCATAGATAATATTGCACAAAAAACTGGAGGTCCATGAAGTCCAGTGATCAGTGAAGCTAAACCAAAGCTGAAATGATTTTGACTTCAGTCCTTGTTATTTCTACCATGTGGAGAGCAGCTGACCAGCTTAAGGTCCCCCCCCCCCCCCCCCTTTTAAAACTGTAATAAGGTGGCCTATTGTCCTACGGCAGGGTCCGAGCCCACCCGGCTGACTGTAATTGCATAGGTGGTAACAATTACATTAATTACATATTTCATCAACATTGTTTATCCAGCCAGCACGGTAAATGAAGAAGCCAAACTTTGAACTCGGGCTTTTGTTTTTGCATTTCTTGTCCCCCCCCCCCACCTTAACACTCCCACCCCTATCCCACTCCTTTCTCTTCCCTGCTTTTTTTTTCTTCTTCTTTTCCTCTTTTTTTGTGGTTGTTTTATTAGGAGCGAGAGGAGGGGAGGTTCCAGAGGAGGAATTATGCTGAAAGTGTATGCCTTGCAACTTTTCCCCTCCCTGTTGGAAATGTTTATTTGAACAGTAAGCTCATGATTTGAATATTTGTAATCCATGCTTAAATTTACAGGCCAGATGAACTTTTTGGCACAGAATGGCAACCATAAGTAGGATTTTGAGAAAAGCTTTACAAAATTTTAAGCCATGTGCAAGGCTTATATAATTTAGGAGGGGGGGGATATGCACAAATAAAACAGGCTCTGTCTTATTTACTTTACACACGCAGAAAAAAACTGCATCATATGGCGCCTGACGTATATATGGATGTGTATATATAAATGCGTTACTTATGTCCTTCTGTCCAAACTTTTACAAAAGAGAATCTAAAGCTAACAAGCAGTTGCTTATAAAATACTACATAAATAAAATAGCCCCAGAGGCGCAGGCACTTGAGTCGTTCTCCCGTGTTGGATGTAAATGAATGTACTCCATATTGACTTGTGCTGGTGGAGATGCCACCCATATTGTCGGCTGGGTGGGTCGCTGTGGCGACGAGTGGCAGAGAGTGATAGAGAGGGAGAGAGAGGTCACTGGAGCGGCGAGAAAAAAGGAAGGCTTTCTTAAATGATGCTAATCAGTCCGGAGGGGCCTGGCCCTCTCTCCCTCATCAGCCTGCTGTAATTCAGATGTGCCGAGAACCTGGAATTAAATGTGTCACTGTGAGGCGCGTGTGCATATGTGTGTGTTAGCCTCTGTTTGCCTTGCATCCACTTGTGTGTGTGCGTGTGTATGTGTGTGCGTGTGCAGGGTGTTTAGGGGTTAAGTAGAACCAAATTAGTGGATGGGAGAACTAACAGCAGCACTAGCTTTCTGTGTGGCTACTTCTTGGTGAATGTCAAGATGATTTAGCTGCTCTTCTGCTCGCCGTCTGTCTCTAAGCACTGGCCCTCCAATCACCGCTCTGGGCTGTCTGTTTTGTGGTCCTCCATGCAACAAATGAATATTAAATCTGCACTGGGCAACTTCACACACTGGCAGGAGGTTAGAGTCTGAAATATGAGGACGCTGAAACCCAGAAATCCTGCAAGGTAGGGTCAGTCAACTGTCTTCGCCTGTAGCGTCTGCTGACGGGGGAAGGAGAACCGCTTCTCCGGATTTTATTTGCTCAGGTGCTTTCTGAAAATTCAGTCTGGGACTGTCTTTTGCAGCTTTGTGTACACTTTTATATATGAAATTTATTATCATGGAACTTTCACTCATACAAGCAACACTACATCAATGCTGACAAGTGTTGGGTGGAAATGTAATGCCAATATACTCAGTTTAAATATTCCAAAAAAATATTATTATTATTTTTATGTTGGGGAACAGAAGCATGGTTTCCTAACTAAGAACTTCTAACATTTTCCATACACACACATACAGCTGTACAAGATTTTTACTGAAATAAATTGTCTAAAATTGGCAAAATGATTATTTTCATCTGTACAAAATGATGATTTAAACTATCTCATTAACTCGTATTAACTATCTGATAAAGCAATAGAGAAGAGTGTGAAATTAAGCTATGTTTTAAATACTTTACAAAACATTGTTCTTTACCAAAAAAGGATTGGGGTTGGATACCCAGCTCTAGTGTTGATGAGTGTGTTCCTGTGTGAGCACACAAAGGTGTCTGTGTTTTCTTTATTGCCAACAAAGGGTGTGTGTGTGTGTGCGCGTGTGTGTGTGTGTGTGTGTGTGTGTGTGCGCACAGGGACGCCAGTTGGGCTAAGAGCTGAATCATGGCTCAGCCGCTGCCCCTCGTAGTCCTTGGCAGTTAGCGGTGTGAAAAAGCCTTCTCTTTGAGGGCATTATATAGATTAATGTGCTGTGCCTCGGGCAGAGACACACACACCTTGCCAAGGAGGGATCCTGATCGTGTGTGTGTGTGTGTCTGAGTGTGTGTTCAGAAGAGAATCAGAGGACTACAGCAGCATAGGATTGTTGAGCTTTAAATGTGTGTATATGTGAACGTTTGTGCATATTTGTGTGGGTGCAAGGGGGGGGGGTGTGTGTTAACAAGAGACCAGGGGTGTGTTTGTGTGTGTGGAGAGAGAGATTTATTTTTGATGCATTTTCTAATGTATTTTTTTATTATTTAAACTTATTTTGTGGAAAAGCCTTTCAGTGAAAATAGAAATGATGCAATAAATACGACTTTTGATCATGACTAGGTTAAACAGCGTTTGAAGTGTTAAATATTTTTGACTCGTAGCCTGGGTTTGTGACGGGGCTTTACCTGTTTATTGCACCTGTTCAACCCAGTAACGCAGCTACATTCACAGATAATAGAGTGCATCCTTGCTTTATGCTTCATTAAACTATGAGGCTGTGTGCAATACATACACTCAAATTCCAGTGTATTAAGCCTGCTACTGTTTAACCATGCTAAATCTGACTCTGTTCAAGATACTAGGTGTCTGCAAGGGCATACGGAGAGTGGATACCTTTCCATCAAGGTATTTTCACGTCAATCAGACGCCAGGGTGACCTTAGAGGGGCACCTTCTGACCCTTTAACTCAGTCTTTCTTTGTATAATGCTGCATATAACGATTATTCTCATTGTCGTTTAATGGGTTAGTTGTTTGGTCTACAAAATGTCAGAAAATGGTATAACAAAATTCAATTAGTGTTTCCCTAAAGCCCAAGATGACGTCCTCAAAGGTCTTCTTTGGTCCAAGATATTCAGTTTGCTGTTGTTGTTGTGTGCAGATTTGAGTCGCGCATGCTTTACAATGCGACAAGTAGCATACAAGACACTAACGGGAGACGTCTGTAATGTCAATACAGTAAAAATGGACCTACTTAACGAAGTTGGTTCACTGTTGGCTACAAGTTAGCATCAAACACAACGAAGGTTGTCAGTCAAATGGTGTTTTGCGTTAGCAATCAAACAACCACAGATAGCTTAAACAGTTTTGAAATGACTGCTAGCTTAGCTACACGCTAACAATCAAACACAACAAAGGCTGTCACTTGAATGGCGATTCTAGCTAGGAACCACAGAACTTTTACTCTTTTTCCTGAAAAAAAAACTACTCAAACCGATTCATTGATTCTGAAAAGAGTTGCCGATTCATCTGATAGTTGACAACTAATCGATTAATCATTGCAGCTCTACTTTGTCTCCCACGCTGTCTTGCCTCTTAGCTGAGTTAGCTCTTAGCATAGCCCGGTTGGGATTAGGGTGTAGCCAAGATGATATACAGCATCACAACAAACACACACACACACACACACACACACACACACACACACACATGCCACAGCTGCTGGAAGCAAATGGAAATGGAAAAGTACAACAGTGTTCCAGCTGAAGTTAAAGCAAAACCCTTGTAGGGGTAAACAGGATACTTCAAACTTGTAAGACCTCTTTCTTTCTCCCTGTTTCTTTCGCTCTCTTGGGTTTCATGAGTGCTCATATTTTGTATTTGTATAGTTATGTATTATATTATCTATTTTTGTTTCACTTTTCCTCATTTTCCTCACTTTACCCCTTTGCTGAGAAGTATGAGGGGCATTTTCCTTATCTGGATTTTAGCACATTCCATGCAAGATTAGGCACATCTGTTGTTTTTGTGTATGTGCTGGTGCATGTGTGTGAGAGTGTGTGCATGTGACTGTGACTTCTGAGATTATTTGGGTGTGATTTTTCTGCTTCTTTGACTGACTACATGTACTGTGGCTGCATAGTTCTCTGTCACATGCGTAAATGCATGCACATGAATGTACATACATGTATGTCCATATGTGTTTTTGTATGCATGTATGCATGTGTTTGTGTGTGTGTGTGTGTACTCTCTCCAGCCAGCGGTCTAAATAATCTACTTTTGTCTGACAACGGCATCAAGTCGTGGAGGTGCACATATGCAGAAAGCTATTTGGAAAGGCCTCCTCGTAGCTGTCAGCTTTTATTATGCGCTGAGGTGTCATGTTTGTTAGGAAGCTGAGTGCAGATGGCAGAGTGGAAGAAATGGATCACTAATTTTAACAATGATTAATGAACAGAGATGGAAAATGAATTACATCGGACTATTGGAGGCAAGGAATATTTTCTCTGAAAATGTTAACTTCGGCTGCCAGGCAGCCGGCCGTGTTGTGGCAGTATATTGAGGAGGGGAAGGGAATGTGTGTGTGTGTGTGTGTGTGCACTAAGGTGCAATTTTCCCCCCGCATCTTTTGTAGAATCACCACTTCACTGCTCTTGCCTATTACTTTACTGTTCGCCTGCTTAAACACTGCCGGCTTTACACATTGTTTTTCCTCCTGTGTGTATTGCACTACCAGTTAAGGTACACACTCTTTAATACGGTAAACACAGGAAAGGTTAGACTGTCCTAAAATGTTAGCTTTTTTCATATCTCTGCAGTGTTCTTTGAAATCGAATCATAGATGTAGCAGATTCCATCAAGTGGCAGTAGCTTTTGCTGTTTTCTTTTCACTCTGGTAGAACACACACCTGTCTATATTTGCCCTTCAATGGAGTTTGCAAGCCATGTTAATTTCCAAAACAAAACCTGGACGTGTCCAGAAAATCCACCTCATGAGATTATTATTTTTGACACGTTGAAAATCAGCGTGCTTACCTTTCATACACCAGTATTACAATGTCACATGGCAGTATTAAAAGCAGACGTGACATTCCTCAGTGCTTGTGATCTGAGAAGAAATCCTTCTAGTTTCTCCTGTCATCCTACCACTTTCTTCCCCCCTAAACACACACACACACACACACACACACACACACACACACACACACACACACACACACACACACACATACACACACACACCTCCTCATCGCCTGTGTTCGTGTCTCTGTCAAGGTTTATCTGGTGGGCGGCTGGTGCAACATGGTTTAATAGGTAGATGTGAACTATTTTGAATTTAATTAAGGGTCTGATGGGAAATTCGTAAAGGGAAAAGACAGAGCAACTTCTAGCAACATTGTGTTTGTGTATGTGTGTGCACGAGAGAGAGAGAGAGAGAGAGAGAGAGAGAGAGAGAGAGAGAGAGAGATCTCAGGTTACAGCAGCATATGCTAAGCACTCAGAAAACATACACAATGCCTTTGGTGAACAAGGTAGTCGGTATGCCCTTGGGAGCCAATTTAGATTGTGACTTAAGGCAATGCCGTGGCTTTGTGTGTGTGTGTGTGTGTGTGTGTGTCTGAGTTCCCTGTATGTGAGTGTGAGATTTTACTCTTGATGCTCCATTGAAACAGTAGTGGTGGGTAGATCTGGGTGGCCCTCCTGCAGACCCTCCACATCTGTGCTACTCCCTCTCAACCCGCCCCCCCCCCTGTTGTAGGACTGAGCCAGCTTCTCCATGCCTGGCTGCCTCTCCACATCCACAATAGCCATGAGAATTTGTTGGACCCATACTTCTTTCCCAGTCTAAATTTGAAGTAATTTTGTGCAGCATCAATGAATCATCCGGAAAGAGAGACCCATGGAAATAAATGACAGTACGGCTCGACACTGTGACTGACAGGTGATCTTTGGGACGTGGCGTGCGGGAACAACACAGCATCGAGCATTTAGCACTGATAGTTGGGGTTAAATATACAAAAACCCCAAATCTTGCGGATTCTAGCAGACGTTTGAAATGTCACAAAAAGATGAAAAGTAAATCAGGAGAAGTTTAGTCAACTGCGTTGAAATGGATCAAATGGCTTCATCAAGTCGAGTTAAAATATACAACCTTTTTCAGGTTTCCCACCTTCATTTAAGCATTACAACTTTTTTTGCAGGGTTTAGGAAATGTATCCTCTGTAATTTCATGAATCATGACTCGTATCACAAGTCAAAGCCAGTTGCTGTCAGTGTTTCGGGATGTGTCTCTGTGAGGCCTCAGCTTAAATGCCACTCACAGAGTTACATGCTACTTTAAAGGGGAGTGGCGGTCTTTACTTCACATACTTTGAGTCGGCTTGATTATTTTTCTGGCGTTAAGCGACGGGGCTTCTAGGTTGGGATCAGATAACATCCTCTGCTGTGCTGCGCAGGCTCCTCTCACACTGCTTATGAGAACAAAGCTTCCCAACATTTCTAACTAAGAAATGACAAACCACGGACATCTCACTATGTGTCCCGCTATGATTCCCTTGTCTTGAACTGGATATTAAAGTGTCAAAATAAAAACAACTCATCATAAGACAAATGAAAAAAAAAAAAAGATTGATACACACAAGCAATTACACACCATGTTTTTGTTAGATTACTTATGGTTGTCTAAATGACATCACGTCCTCCCAGGAAGTCCTGAGAAAAGAAATTCAGATGGGGGGCGTCAACACACTGTTTTAATGGGTATTTCTCTTCTGTTGCCAGTGTTGCAAACTTGTCAAGCTTCAAACGTGGATGACTGCGAATTTCCTGGTGTGTGTGCTTTGTTTACAGACTCTTGTCGTCCCACCTTCTGCGGAGCTGTCGGCGCTCTTCCTGCCACCCGGCGTTCATTGGAGCGGCGGCAGTCACGCAGGTACGATCACTCCGATGGATCACGGGAAAGGGGAGGATATTAAAAGGTGTCTGTCACAGTTACACGCCCGCGCATGCCTCTTTTGTTTTCATTTAAATCTCTGCTTATCCCGGGGGGAAAGTCAATTGAGCGTGCAGTTGTTTAAGCGGCGCCGTGATTCTCAGTCACACTGGCGAGACATTGGTACCTGTGAGCTGCCCATTACGCCATCCGTTGGTGGGTCGGTGGAACTTGCGAGAGTAGATCCAAGTTATAGAAGAGAAGTACTTATTATGCCGGACAGATAAAAATGAATGGGCAACCTTTCAGCAGTAGTGCATAGATTTATGATCATGTGCAGGGGTGGGTATCGTTTCAGATGTTTCCATACCGATACAGTGACTTCAATTCCTGAACGATGCTTTTTTTCCGATAGCAATGTCATAAAATCCAATCTATCAAAAAAAAACTACAATGCATATTAGGGCACAAATCTTATTATTTATTTTTCAGCTCTGTCTCTATGCATAACGTAGAGTTTGAACTCTCAACAAAAAAACGCATCTTTGATTGATTAATGTCTTAATCCTTTTCTATAGTTTTGTACCGGTAAAAGTTAATACTCGTGCTGCTCTGCTGATTGGGGTCTTCATAGCCATAGAGACATTTTTGCATCCAGCCTGGAAATTCAGAGTTTTTTTTATGGTTTTTGTGCGATAAATTCAAACTGTTACATCCAAGATTGATACACTTTATGTCACAATTTATGAATTTTTAGTCGCGATTAGCTTTGATGCTAAGTGCCATTTTGCTTTTCCCATGATATTCTGGGAGACCATTTTGACCAGGCTGATCTTCTGAAACAAAGATCTTATATGAAGAGGAATTACCCCAGGGAAGAATAGTTAGATATAACCATAAGTTGCCAAAAATACCTTAGGGCTCACAGAGTTAACCTGTGTGACGTTAGACAGCTAATCAGAAGCATTATTAGATCTTGGTATAGAAGCATGCTGGCATGCCTATTGGCTCACTGACACTGATGAGATTTGCTCCTTATGTATTGAAATTGGGTATTGTATGACAAGGCATTTAAAGATACTAGATACTTTATAGGCAATTCGGTCAGTGCTTAACATGTATCGGATTCGGTACCCAGCCCTACTCATGTGCATGCACACTATATGGAAATATGGGTATATTGGTTGTATGGGGGGTGGGTGTAGGGTAAATGAGTGTCACCACATTGACCTGAACTTGTGAAGGGAACATGATCTGTTCTTGCTTACTGTGGGCAACCTTGCACATCAGTTTTGGCATGCAACATTTGCAGAATTGCACAAATCTTTTGGGATTTTTTGCCTGAGTTTTCAAGTAAGTACAGCATGCTACAACATACCAAACGAGACTGTCCTCCCCCGAAAAAGGCCCACATTTTGTTCAAACAGCAATTACGACTCATATTTACGTTCCTAGTGGCAGCCAACTCTTGTGGCCATGGTAGTCATGATAGGAGCAGGAAGTAGTACAATGAGTATAAAAAAGCCAAGTTTTACGTACGGAGGCAGGTTGGGATGATCGATGGCTCAACCAACAACAGGACTTTCACCCAGGAGACACGAGTCTGTGTTCCATTTTGAAAATAAAAGTAAGTGAGTTTTTTACTTCACGGAACAAACAGAACAATGTCGTTTTTGTGCCTAAACCTAACCAAACTGCGACTTTTATACATTAACGACGTGTTTAAAACCGCAACCGTTACTTTCCCTGGTTTAAATATGACAATGTAAAACACTCCTGCGGGGTGTATTTCCTGCCACCTCTATGGGCATTCATTTATAAAAATGCTCCTGTGGGTCATATTAGAGGGTAGGTATATACAGTGGTGCTCATAAGTTTAGGAACCCATGCTAAAGTTGACTAAAAAGAGGAATAAAAAAATCATCTTTCAATTAAATGATCGTAATGCCTGAATAAAAAATAGGAAAAATCCCACCTTTAAGGACACCAATTTTCTCTGTGAATCAATAATTTATCGTGAATAAATAAATATTCTTCCTTAAAATACAGGGGGCACGAGTATACACCCCCCTATGTTAAATTTCCATAGAGGCAGGCACATTTCTTATTTTTAAAGGCCAGTTATTTCATGGATCCAGGATACTATGCATCCTGATGAAGTTCCCTTGGCCTTTGGAATTAAAATAGCCCCCCATCATCACATACCCTATTTCAGTTAGATTTGCATTGAGAGATGATTTTATGGAAAGTACCTCATGCTAATCTCTAGGTATGGTGAAGGGTATGTGATGATGTGGGGTTATCTTAATTCCAAAGGCCAAGCTTTGAAATGGGATTGGACAGTTGACCAACTGCGAAATAAACACTCATATTATCAATTGAGGATGTTTTTATGTTGTGTGTCAGGCAACATATGTTTGCACTTCTGGTAGCAGAAAGACCTGCAGGATATGTTGGTGGTGTCATAAACTGACACCCACATAGACACCTCTGAATCATGTCATTGCTGCTAGTGCCAGTAAGGGTCTTTTGATTGGATTCCAGACCAGTGTCCAATCCACTTTTGTATCAAAATTCTATTGAATCTGAAGCTTTGAAGCAACAACATTTGGGGAAAAAAAAACTAGAAACTTGAACATTTAACTCATTATCTTTTGTCAAGTGCAAAGGTAACACTACAGTTTTTAGTGGCTGTCTAATTAATGTTCACAACCTGCTATCACCTGACAATGCACAGAGGAAGATATGAAATGTTGATTAAATGTATCTGACACATCGAAAAAACAGATGTAGCCTGCTTACTTTTACAAGCTAATTTTCACGAGCTACAGTACATCCTCCAAATACTGGATGTCCAGATGCAAAACCATTGAGATGATTATCTTTGAATATTCATTTGACATTCATTAAAGATTAACTGGGAAATTCTCCTGATATTGACATGATTTTGTTGTTGTTGTCATTTTTATTGCACAAAGGCGTCGATCAGCACTGGTTTAGCAGATCTTTGTATTCTACCAATGGAAAAATGGACTTATATACAGAATATATTGGAAATGTACTTGGTTAGTTTTCTTGTCAGGAGTTTAAATATAAAGACAGATATCAATGTTTTTTAAGATTTTTTTGTGTGTCTTTAACCCTTTATTACTGTGCATATACTTGAAAGGGGGAGAGAGATATGGAATGATAATCCATGCACAGTGCTTTTTTCTTTTGAAGTAGTCAAATGTAATCTATATCCACGACGTTTGCAGGATATTCCGCTGGATATTCTGCTGGATATTCCGTCAGATGCATGTCTTTTTGCCAATGTCCGTTTTCCTTGTCCTCCTTGGATTTATGAGGACTAGGGATAAGTGCTCCTCAAATCTCTTCCGGGTAAATCTGTCCAATCTGAGTTTTCTGTTGCACGACTTACATACGTACATACCAAAACAAGTTCCTTCCCCCCTTCCCGAGGCTATTTGGCTCCGTGCGGATCTCAGTGCCGTTCAAGATGAATGTGATTGGTTGAAAGAAATGCCCATAAACCAGAGCACGTTTTTATTCTATTATGGAATGTTATGTGGACAAGCCAGACCTTCCTCCGCAGCGCTGTGGAGTGGTGTGTGGTTTCTGAGTCCTTGGGGTCCCTAGCAACAAGGGGAATACTTTGACAATTTTCACTATAATTCCATCCATGAGTAACATAATGACATAATGTGTGACTATTTTGGTCATGGGTTTCATACAGTCATTCATTCATACATTCTGTATTAAGACATCTAAAAGCAAAAATCTTATTAGATGGGACACAATCTTATCAGATAGGGGGACCCTGGTATACAGTCTTATCAAATGGGCATCTGTGGTCTTATTTATGTCAGTTTAGGGGTCCTTGACATATGGTAAAAGAAGTTTAGGAACCATTGGCCTAGATAACACATACGTGTATTAACTTTAACTTCATGGGACCTTTATGGAATAGAATATATCCAGGGAATGAAAATGCATCGACATCCAAGAATTTCACTGGATGTTTTTTTGTTTAATGTTGTTAAATCAAGGCTTCATCAAAAAGAAATACTTACAAACTTTCCTCCTACTTTAATTTTCCCATGGAACCTTAACACTCAAATCTTGCGGAAAAAGACATTTTCCCCCTGAAGGTTGTTTATGGAAAAGTTTTATGTGTGTATTATTAAAGATAAACACACGTCATTTAAATGAAGTAACCACCCAGCGATAGAGCGGCTTTACTACTAAGTAAAATAACTTTGGTGCCAGTCTTTTTCATCACAAATGGACCCCCTCCCCCCACACAGCCCGCCTGTCAGAAAGCCACAACGCTGTCACTTCCTCTCCGTGTAGCTCAAGGAGACAATTAGCAAACAGAGGTGACATGGTTAACAGGTGCAAGCCATTATTCCTGGAGCTGGAAGAGCGTGGCCATCCCATCTCTCACGGTGATAGGCTGTTAGTGTGTTTACTGTATGTGTGTGTGCGTGTGTGTGTCAATAAGTGATGGGAGATCATATGACAGGTACAAGTGAGGGGCTGAGGGATATGTCTGCTTTAGCCCGCCCGGTTGTTTGTAATCAGCGTGTCATCAGGAAGTTTTCACATCCGTTACTTCAGTAAAGGTACTAATACCACACTGGAAAAACACTGTGAAATGTACTTCAGGTATTAAAAGTACTCAATGCAGAAAAATCCTCACATTTTAGAAACTGGAAAGGATCCAAACAGTTTTGTGTTTAATGGTCTAATCATCTCAGCTGGACTAGTTTCATTTATAATTAAACATCATATTTGTGTATATATTAGTGAAGAAGTTAAAAGTGGCTTGAAAGGGAAAGACTCAAGTAAAGTGCAAGTATCCTTAAATGTGTACTTAAGTACAGTACCATAGTAAATGTACTTAGTTACATTCCACCACTGGTTGTTGTCGCGCTCATACCCTTAATACTGTTATTTGTTCTTCTTTACTCCCCTTTAAATCCATATACGTCTCCCAAACATCACTCCTCTTCCTTTCTTCCTCTTTCCAATAATTACTCACCCCATCCCACTTCTCTGTATTCTTTTAATCCGCGATATAGACCATCATCCCTTCCTGAGAAACAGAGAAAGAGAAGACAGGGGTCAAGCCGGTTTGTAAAAATTGATCGCATGTAAAGTGCTAATCAATGGAAACCTTTTCTCTTGAAGCTGGGAAATTCACGTTATAACATTTATTATAAGATTCAGAGCTGCAGGGACTAAATATATATGGCATATATATGGCAGCTGTCCTCTTCATGGGACATGCTGAGCCTATGAGTAATCACCCTGCATTCACATATACCTCACTATAAAGAGAGAAAAAACAACATATTTAATTACAAATGTAACATTCATATTGGATAAGCTAGGATCGTATCAGATGCTCCACACACACATATATTTCCTCTTCATCCCTTAATAATAATAATAATAATAATAATTATAGGATGCTACATTTCTCCAGTCAAACCGCCCCTCGGTAATGATCTGCTGTTTTTGAAACATGTTTATCCGGCTGTAGTTTTATTAATCAAATATAGCATGGGTGAGTCATGTAGTTTTGGCTTGTGTCATATCGGAGGTATGTGGCACAGATTTCCCTCATATTGGAAGCAGAGCTAACACATGCTCCCCTTGACGTGTTCTCACACCATTTCTCACACAAAGCACGCGCGCACACACACACACACACACACACACACACACACACACACACACACATTTGCAGATGCATACACTCACAGATGACGTATATAAAGAGATTTGTAAACAGACCTTCTGCTCTCTCTCTCTCTCTCTCTCACACACACACCAACACACACACACGAGCATTCACTCACATTAATCCCTGACATACCAAACTAAGTGTGCGTCTTTAGCAGTGGTGTAAAGTAACTGCGTTCATTTACTGCAGTAACGTGATACTAAGACATTTGATACTTAATGAACTTGAGTACTTCCATTTGGTGCCACATTATGCTTCTATTCCACTACATCCATTTGACAGCTAGAGTTGGTAGGTGCTTTGCGTAACGCAATTAAACATAAAACATATGATGAGCTTGTATGATGCATTTGTACTTCATTAGGGAAGATAGACTCGTCCCCACATTGACAGACTATAATATGTAGATGTTGCTTACACCATGATGTTTAGAAGTAGCTGTGTTTCTTCTTCTTACCCAGTCTGCAGCCTTGCAAACTGTTGGCTGGTTGTTGTTTTGTTACAGTTGCACAGAGCTGACCGTAAGTCATAAACAGGTAAGGGGCCATAAACAGGGCCTAAAAACCCAGATTGAGTTGCATATTCCAAATGTGCTGTATACATGTCCTAAGAATCCCTCTAAAACCTGAATAATACCGGGAATATCCTACATGGCTTAATTGGAAAATGCAAAATTCTGAGAAAAAGGCCGTATTCTGAATATCCAATCAGAATATGCTGTTTACATTTAGTTTATTGGGAATAATAGTGAAATATAGGTCTGCATGTAAACGTATTCATTGATTCCGATCAATTATCAATGTGACGTGAGACAAATTGCACAATGCAACCTGCCCTCTTTAGTTGGATTTTTCCTCCAGAAGATAGAAAAAAAACAACATAAGTTGCAGGGGTGGTGGGTGCAGAGGGGTCAATTTTCCCACAGTTCCCTCTTCAATGTTGTTGGGTTAAGATTGTCACTGCTGTGTGGTACTCTACCCCGCTGGTATAAATAAGACATGATTGGCATCACAGCAAAGGAACAACTTTCTCTCTCTCTCTCACTCTCTCTCACTCTCTCTCACTCTCACTCACTCTCACTCTCTCTCTCTCTCTCTCTCTCTCTCTGTGACAACCTTCATTTGCTGGAGGAGTGGCAGACTTGGTGGGAGTTAATGATTATAATTATTTATCTTTTTTTTCCTCTCTCTTTTTTTACATTGTGGGATAATTATTTAAGAGGTTCGTGTAGTCATTGTTGTAATCAGTAAAGAGAGATTACAGAAGATCTGCATGCCAACAGATGGCACTTGGCTGTTGTTGCCTCGTATGAAACGCAGCGCGGCACATGCTGTAGCAGGCAGGCTAGAGTGAGGGGACAATCAGAAAGGGGCCAAATTATAAAACAATTTGTCCTTCATCATAAATCAATTCATCACATCACTCCCCGCTCCGAAGAAGAAAGGGAATCAATAGTAGTTAGAATTAGGCCAGCACGATGTGAGGAAAATATGGGATAACATTGTTGAATATCGCAATTTTAGCGATTTTAGTGATATTAGCGTTATTACCTGCGATAAACAAACAGATATCAATATTCTGCTAAAATACAACAAATCACTTGTTGAATTTAAAGGTCCCAAGGCATGAACATGTCCCTTTATGAGGTTTTTTAACATTAATATGCATTCACCCAGCCTGCCTATGGTCCCCCAGTGGCTAGAAATGGAGATACTGTAGGTGCAAACCGAGCACTGGGTATCCTGCTCTGCCTTTGAGAAAATGAAAGCTCAGATCTGGAATCTCACCCCTTATGAGGTCATAGGGGGCAAGTAGGCAACCAGCAGCCCTAGTTAGAAATTTGTGTGTGTGTGTGTGTGTGTGTGTGTTCAATCCCGAACCAGATATCCGGCTAACACACTCGTCTCACCAACGTGGTGTGGTTTTGGGGGCATCCACAGTTACATATTGATGTTAATGTAATGCCTGTTTTACATCTATTTCTAGTTATGTATTTATTGACTAATGTGAAAGAAACGGATAAACACAAAGTGAGGAAAAGGCACTTGCCATCCAGGGTCGGGGAGCATGAGGAGCACCAAGGCCGCTGCCCTACATTCCTCACTAATTGTATAATTGGAAAAAGCTCTCCAAATGAGCAAGCAAGACCCCCCCCACCAAACCCCCTTCACCAACTACCCCCCTGCCCCCCCACACGCACATGCACACCCTTCAAAGCAAATCACAAAAGAGCATTTTGGGAATAATAATAATTTCAAAAAGAGTCAATTATTAATCCCACACACTAGCATCCCTGGCAGCAGCAGCTAGGCTGGATAGCACAGAGCATACCCACACTCCCCCCCTTACACACACACACACACTCACACCAACACACACACACATACACTCATTATGATACACAGTATTTAGCTATCTGGTGTTGTATTAGTGTTAAATAAAGGAAAAGGTGGATGTCCAGTGGGAAAAAAACACTAATTCACACTGTATTTCTTAAAGTACTACCGATGACAGGGTCAAAAAAGTGGAACTCTCTTAAAGGGCCACTCCAGGGATTTAGTGCACTGCCATAATGTTGGGGGTTATGTGAGAAACAGATCAAAATTAGAATGGTAAACATGAGATTTAATGACTTGTAGTTCCTTGCATAGATCAAACTCCAAAAGACCATGGATTCTACAACTCCCTCAATGTAACGTATTAGTTTTTTTTTTACTATTAGATCTTCTTTCTAACCATCTTTCAAATCCCTCTCCCTCAGTTTTGTAACACAGGCTTTGTGTTATGAATTTGGAATCTCACGTCCAAGTCCGAGATAACTCAGGGTTATTTTGTTCCTCAGAAAGCTCCTGTAGAGCCACACATAACATTTAACGTTAGCTTCAACAGGCTGTACAGTCCACATATAAGATCAGAGTCTCTGAACTCCTCCACACATTTTGTTGAAGAAGTTGAAAAAGCCCTCATGTAAACTTTATTTTGTTGGTGTCATAAATAAATAACATTGTTCCCAATATGAGATGATGTACCTGTGTGCTGTGTTAGCGCTCATATTTTACTGTTAGTACTTGAAACTCATGGTCAAATTGGATTTCCTGATTTATGTCCCCTGCCACGCGCCGTTCATTTCCATGGCTACTGAGGGATGGGGACGGGGGCCGGGGGGACGGGGGGACGGGGGGAGTGGGAGGTGGGAGTTTCAGAGGTCGACAGCGGTGTCTAACGGGATTGCGGGGTGCCGTTAAAACGAAGCCGTTAATTAATGCTATTGATCAGCAAAAAAAGAGGCAAAATGTGATTTGCATACAGCCCGAGTGATCAATGCATTAACCGATTTTTTTTTCGTCTTCTCCCCCCTCTGAAATCTGATTTCCCGAGTTTTCAAAGTGGAAGAGAGAGAGAGAGTTCAGACTAATGTGGATCGATCGGGTCTCTCTCTCAGACAAGAATACAAAGCATTTTATTAGCCGGTTGAAGGGTGAAGCATAGCAGGACAGAAGACGCAGTTTTCAACTTGGATTTTGTATTTATGTCTCAATTCAACAAGGAGACAGAGAATCTTCTGTCTTTACGCATTCGTAATTGTCAGACTCCCCCCCCCCCCCTACCCCCGCCACCCTCCCTCCCACTTTCACATAGTGTACAGAACACATGGTAATAGGGTGATATTTCTGTAGGGCCATAACAAAATGTCTTTTCAGAAAGGCAACAATATAACAAAAAAATAAATAAATTACAACAGGGCCATGAGAAAAAAAAACAAAAAACGAGGTGTTAAAAAAAGCAATATGTTGTTTTTTTTCGCTCTCCTTTCTCTCCCTCTATGTCAAGAGCAGCTTATTATAGCCTATTGATTTATAAAGCTTTAAATGTGATCCTCCATGTCTAAGTCAAGGGCAGGGAGTGAAAGAGAGAGAGAGAAGAAGAGAGAGGGAGGGAGAGGAAAAGAAAGAGTGCACAGGAGAAAGACCAAGGCAAATGGAAAAAAGGGTGTCTGGAGACGGATAGAGATAGAAAGAGAGCGTCCACGACAGGGGGAAGTGACAGCGAGGCATTTTCAGAGCCGCTCTGGAACACAAAAGGGTAATTGTTTTAGCCCAGATGTTGCTTTCGCACAACAAGCAGGATACAATGTTCCTACTGAGCTGATGAGCCCAATCAGTGAAATGATTAAAAATTGATTTTGTCCCTGTAATTACAGTATGTAAACTACTTAGCCGGGATTGCAAAGGAAGTGATTTTCTAATTACGTATATACTCTGGTGTCTAATGATTGGTTTTTTTGAAGTAATGAAGAGAGGGTCCTAACGACTCCACTGTGTTCTGTTGTTGAAGGGAGAAGAAGAAGGCAGGAGAAGGGGAGCGTGGGGGGGTGGTGGGGGGTCGAGAATTAGAGAGCATCGTTAGGGCAAGACAGCAGGCTTGGATACAAAAGGGGGATGAAAATTGAATTTTTGACAGCCAGTGCTAGCATGCTAACACGGGGCCCCTGTGTTCGCTTTTTGCATGGGATCTGGAAATATAAATGGAGGCTGTGACTTGTCATGGGGGTTGCCAGGCCCTATATAATCAACCCTGGCAATCTGGACGCTGCAATTAAAACATCTCGGGAGGGGTTAGGGATTCAGGACATCACACATGCACTGGAGAATTATCACTCGCGCAGGCCAAAAGAGCACAGGAACAAGCATATAACTCGGGCCTTCTTGCTATATATTTCACCAAGCTTCATTCAAACAATGTCACTTTTGATAGAAAGTTGGGATTAGAGCCCACAACTGAAACAAACTCGGGCCGATGCACATTAGGATGTGTGTGGCTGCAAATTCTTCCGTAATTAAAAACAAGACATTTTGTGTGTAGCAACAGTAAAAATAAAGAACATTTAGTGTTATTTAAAATCTCTCAAACAAAGCTGCTCAGTAAGTAAACTTCTGACATGAAATCTGTTCTTTAATTATTGAAACTTTTATTTAAAGATCCCATGACATGGTGCTCTTATATAGACCTTAATGGTCCCCTAATACTGTATCTGAAGTCTCTTTTATATAGACCTTAGTGGTCCCCTAATACTGTATCTGAAGTCTCTTTTATATAGACCTTTTATATAGACCTTAGTGGTCCCCCTAATACTGTATCTGAAGTCTCTTTTATATAGACCTTAGTGGTCCCCTAATACTGTATCTGAAGTCTCTTTTATATAGACCTTAGTGGTCCCCTAATACTGTATCTGAAGTCTCTTTATATAGACCTTAGTGGTCCCCTAATACTGTATCTGAAGTCTCTTTTATATAGACCTTAGTGGTCCCCTAATACTGTATCTGAAGTCTCTTTTATATAGACCTTAGTGGTCCCCTAATACTGTATCTAAAGTCTTTTTTATATAGACCTTAATGGTCCCCTAATACTGTATCTGAAGTCTCTTTTATATAGACCTTAGTGGTCCCCTAATACTGTATCTGAAGTCTCTTTTATATAGACCTTAGTGGTCCCCTAATACTGTATCTGGACTCGCTTTCCCAAAATTCAGCCAGAATGACAGCCACTAGAGCCAGTCCCACAATGAGCTTTCCTCAGTATGTGCAACTTCTGAGTCTGTAGCTTTTGAGGAGGGGGGGGATTCTATGGACAATTTCTGTTAAAATATACGGCCATAGAGTGTGTGGCCTTTACATGGAACATACACAGTAACGGGCTTGCTTTAATATATAGTTATTTACATGGCTAATATTCAGAAAAAGACTACAATGGTAACACTTGATTTAAAGGTATCTACATATGAGTGACATAACAGTGTCATGTGTTGACACAGTCATGAAACATGAACCCTAACCATAACCATAACTTGTCATGATCGAACCAAATGAATCAAAGAAGCGTCATGTCATAAACGTTTTTGACTTGCTTCTAATGTCTATGACATGTTCGTGACAGTGTCATGTCACTCTTATGTAGACACCTTCAAGTAAAGTGTAACCCACACAGCGTCTTCCATATTTAAAAGAAAAACTGGGTAACTTTCAAAAGAAAGAAAAAAAAAATCATATTTTCCCTCTCACATATAAAAAGGTTGAGTCCTGAAGGAATAGTTATTGATATTTTGGGAAATGCCCTTACTTGCTTTCAGAATATAAGAGGGACTAGCTTTTCTTCTTCAGTCTTTACGCTTAGCTTAGATTAACCATCTAGCCGCTCCAGCATTATGGTGGTATAGGTCATGTTATATATTATTTTCTGCGTATATATTTGTTTTTCAGTATTTATTGTTCATGTCTTACTGTTGAATTTCTTTGTTTATGTATGTACCATTCACCCAAGGCAAATTCTAGTGTTGTTATTGTGGCAATCCCAACTTTTTTTCTTATATTCAGCGTACAGACATAAGAGGAGTGTTTTCTAATCTTGCCAAAATTCTTGCCAACAAAGCCAATTTCCCAACATGTCGGACTACTCCCTTAAATACTAAATTGAAACCATGCCTGTATTAATACACTCATCAACAGCTGTGCGTGGTCTCGTATGACCAGCAGCTGATGGTGACTAATCTAATGTTATCAAGATACATGTTGCTGTGTAATTGGCATTACTGAGTCTCTTCCTCTGCTGACTTGATAATCTACTTTTGTACTGTTTTCAAATAGCATTTGCCATTATTTCGTAACTGCCACTTAATTATATATTAAGTGCTTTGGGAAACATTTCTCTAGATTAAA
Source organism: Etheostoma perlongum (assembly GCA_026937815.1). Taxonomy (NCBI): domain Eukaryota; kingdom Metazoa; phylum Chordata; class Actinopteri; order Perciformes; family Percidae; genus Etheostoma; species Etheostoma perlongum. Next base: position 32,546,641 of record CM049371.1, read on the forward strand.
AAGGTTCATAAGATGGATTTTACAATCACCTTAGCTTTATGATGCTTTGAAAAAACAGAGCCCGAGACAGTGACTAAAATCAACATTTTAAGCACAGTCCCCGTTTGATGTCATTTTCAGACTGCTGCACACAACACAAAAAAGCAATGCTCGGTCAGGTGCCTTTGGCGGTTGTAATTGACACAAAAAGTCTCCTTTGGCGTCCCCTTTTGATGCTCTGGGTCGGGACCCTTGGCGTCACTATTTGACGATCTTGGGACTCAGGTCTAGCCCTTCGGCGTCATATTTAGCCGCGCTTGGTCGGGACCATTGGCGTCACTATTTGACGATCTCGGGACTTGGGTCTAGCCCTTTGGCGTCATATTTAGCCGAGCTTGGTCGGGACCCTTGGCGTCACTATTTGACGATCTTGGGACTCGGGTCTAGCCCTTCCGCTTCATATTTAGTTGCGCTTGGTCGGGAACCTTAACGTCACTATTTGACGATCTTGGGATTCGGATCTAGCCCTTCAACGTCATATTTAGCTGCGCTTGGTCGGGAACGTTGGCGTATTTAACTGCGCTTGGTCGGGACTCTTGGTGTCACTTTTTTATGCTCCGGGTCGGGACAGTGAGGTTTACGAAAATATTGTTATGGGGTTACAAATTGTACGTTTCAGTGACACGCGGGACAAGAACAAGACACGTACTCCGGATCTCCTTGCTGGAAGTCCTGTGTTTTAATCACCGTCCCCCTTATGCAGATTTTCAGTCTTTCTCACTTTTGTGGTTGCACACAAAGCGGGTGCTTGTTAAATCCACTCGTTTCTACGGGGAAACCCTCTCTTTCTCGCTCTGTCCTCTCTCCTTCCAGTTTCTCCTCTCCTTTCCCGTCAACCACAACTTGACGAGCCGTCAAAAATGCAACCTTTGACTCGGGTTGTAAATTAGAATCAACCATCAAGTCCGGTACCGAGTGTTATTGTGGCGAGGCATGGAGACAAATGCGGAGTCACTCTATCAGACAGGGAATATAGAGATAAACTTACAGGGTCGCAGAGCACATAAAGAGCACATAAATCATACAGCGCACAGAATGAGTCACCGCCTCAACTATGGCTGCGCTCTCCCTTCCTCTCTGCTCTTAACACATCTAACAAAGCTCACCATATTTCCTTATCCTTATCTTCTGCTCAATATTCAATATTTAATTACTACTTCATTATTTTTTTTATTTTTTTTAAAGATTTTTAATTTTTTTCTGGAGAAATAAAAGGGCGTGAGTGAGCCTCTGATTATTGGGATGGAAAGATCTGTGGTGTTTTAGTTCTTGGGAACATTAATAAGTGACAGAGAGCTAGATTAAGAATGCTGCGATATGGCGAGAACAAAAAAATAAAAAAAAATAAAAAAAAGCTTTGAAATGCTGCCAGTATCACCAACTGCACTCCTCTGACACAGCTGATTGTAAGAGAAGCCGATAGCGCAGCCGGGGTAGGCCTTTAATAATTCATTTAGTTAGGCTATGATCTATCATTTTGTACCTTTTGACATGCAATATTGAAATTTAATATTGCATCAATACAAATGATGTATCGCCAGTCATCAGGAGAAAGGATGTGGATGGCAAAAAGATCTTTGCAAATGTCTTTTCACTCCTCTCGAGCTCTCTCTTTCCTTTCCAAAGCTTTATTGTACTAAGTAGAAAGGCATAAGAGAAACATCTGTCTTTTATCACCCTCCCCTCTCCCCCTACCCCTTTATTCCTGGCTTTGATATGTGTGTTTAAAAAAAAAAAAGACAACTTAAATCGCTCAGGGAGCAAGTCTCCTACTCAAACCAGAGTCAAGAGAGGCTTGGAAAGAGAAAAAAAGAGGGGGGGAATAGAAGTGAGAAGCAGAGGGAACATGACAGCAGTGGCTGAGGGAGACGTCACACGTTGTCGAGATCTTTGACATGACTCTTTAGTGCGGTGAATTCCCATAGGCGATATTCAGACTACGATGGGAGCGTTAGGTGCTGCTGATGCGGTGTCAAGTCTAGCCTGGCTCCCAGAATGCTTCATGTCTGCTCAGTGAGATAGGCATGCACCGATAGCAGCGCTGGCTGATGTCAGTCTGAAGTAGATTATACTGTACATGTCAGAGGATTTCCTCAACACTAAACGCTGCCACCAAGGGAGACACGCCAAAAATAATAATAATCCTAATTCAAAAAAAGAGTTGATTTTCTATATTTTCTACTTTTTTCTTATATAGATGATGAAGAAGTTAATAGGTTCATCATTTCCCAGTGATGCCACACTAATGAAAGAATACGAATGTTGCTGAAGACAGGTCATCACACTGGATACAGTATTTGGTCATATATGCGTTATTGTCTTTGGCTATCTATAGTATAGTATAGTAGTTATGGTATGTTAAGTATATGAGGGTTATGCAACTCAAACCCCTTGGTTAACATCAATGACAGCTTTCTCAATACAAATTAAAGCAAAATAATCGTCTTCATTGGTCTGTCAGCACAAGCTGGGGTCTGGTTAGTTTATATACACAACGTTCCACTTCCAGGATTTGTCTGTTGCCGCCGGAAATTCCACCCGGATGTGCCACCTTGTGGCCGGATGTCCCGTTACCTTCCGCTTTCTTTGTGTCGTAATTCTAAACTCTGCAGGGTGAATCCAGTCAGCTATCTAGACTATCTGTCCAATCAGAGCTTTCTGTTGCACGACTAAAACTACTTTTGAAGGTACACATGTTCCACCAAAACTAGTTCCTTCCTAAGACTACTTTGCAGAGGCACCGGGGCTCCGTCTGGCGCTCAGCACCACCCAAGGCGATTGGGATTGGTATAAAGAAATACCAATAAACCAGAGCACATTTTTGCTGTGTGGACTAGCCAGACCTTCCTCCATAGTGCTGTGGAGGAAAGTCTGGCTATGTGACACTAGGGTCTGTTTACAACAAATTCTCTTGCTGTATGTATTTAGCATCATCAGAAATCTTATTTGTCTACTTATCTCATTACTGTTTGAATAAATCTAGTCCCAATTGAACATATCCTTCATCACCACCCACAGGTGACCCATGTCACAGTCATTGTAAAAAATGGTGATGGCCTTGTTGGTTACAGATGACGATGTTGATGATGAAAGTGATAGTGCCAATACTATGACAGTATAGAAGGCGGTCTTTACAGTAATACTTGGAATGGTTCTTCACTTTTACAGCTCTGACGCGTTTCCTCAGCATGTGCAAATATATTTCAACATTTCAGTTCAAACTGACCTTGTGTTCTGATGTCAACTACGCCATCTTGTCACTTGAGTTGGTGTGAATCAGAGACGTTGACCTGTTATTTTGTGTTTGTACAAACCAGAGTCACTCTTATTCCAGAACTGACAAGTGTGTGCAGCTGTGTCATTAACACCACGTTTGTCTCTGTGTATTAGCATTTGTACCACTGATATACGTAAACAGATGTCAATTAAATAGGGGTTGGGGGTGTGACAGCAGTTTAGGTGACGATCCCTGAATGCATTTGTGGGCTATTTATAACAATCCTTCTCTGATTTCATGGCCTGCCTCCTATTTCCGGCGAGTGTTCTGTTTCACCTATAGCAATGCCTTTGTAGATTGCACAATTAAAATGACATTTTCTCCATGTACATTCATTCCTTACTGCAGCGGCCGCAGGTGTTATTCCGACCTGTTGCCCTTTAGTTGCATGCAGGGTCCAAAGTTAGCCCCATCTACCAGCCTACCACATTTTTATTCACTCACAAGCCAAATAATCAATGGTAGTCTATTGAGTGGCTGCTAAAATTTGAACATTCACAAGCCATTTGGCTGGTGGACAAAAAAAGGTCATTTTGAACCATGGTTGTATGTATTTCACCATCTCCCTCTCTTTTCCAGTCAACAGCTTTCCTATCAATTAAAAGCCTAACATGCCCCCAAAATAATCTAATAATAAAATATTTCATTTTCAACACAGCACACTGTTGCTAATATTGTCATGGCTTCCAGGAATGTTGACCTTTAGCTGTGCCCTGACACTGCTCTGAACATCTAGGAAGTGTGCCATGCTTGTAGGTGTCTGGGTGTGTTAACGGCGGGGAGGAAAGACCCAGTGAGAGAGAGAATTAGGTACCTTGGGTTGCACTGGGTCATGGCGTGCCTCCCTGCTCTCTACCTTATGGCAAGGCTTTATTACTTCACCTGCCAAGGTCCTGACCTCTTGTACCCAGGATCTGTCTTTCTAGCATGTTCCAGACATCGGATTTTGACACAGCCTGTTGAAAAACCTAAGTGAATGCAGGACACCTAAAAAATCTGCCATGTGCATTGTAGTGTTGAACAGATTCATTGAATTGTCTACCAACAGAGATAATTGATTGAAGTATTTTTATTTTTATTTTTCGTGTTGTTTTGGAATTTAATGTCTTTGGATCATTGGTTGGACAAAAAAGCAATTTGAAGGCAGGGTAAAGTTTATTTGTGTAGCACCTTTTCAAACATTAAAGGTAAATAAATGCATTAGCATTTAAAACCCAGTCACAGCAAAATCTATGTAAACCTAATAAATATAATAAAACCAATTAAAAAGCATCCCCATGGGCTCTGGGCTCTAATTTGCCATTCATTGGCATCAATGGAAAAACCTTCCCAATGTCTCTTTAAAGCGGTTCCAAAGCTCATACGACTCTCTGATCACCCATAATATTATACTCAGCCAGGGTTTCTGCTTATTTTGGTTGTTAATTGTCATTTTCTTGGTTCTTTTTGCCTGGTTACAGACAAGATTTCTATCTTTCTTCCTTGTTCCTCAGGGGTGCATTCGGCAGGTCAACACCTCAGCGGGTGGCTCGTTGTGGGCCAAGTGACCTTTGTCTGCCATTGTTTTGCTCCTCACACCTCACCCAGGGAGAAGGGGAAGGAGCTTAGTGCCTTACACCTGCCAGTGGCTTTACTCTCATAGAGCTGGGGTGAGTTTGGCGTGAGTGTGCCAAAGACGGTGGAGAACGTCCCAAATGATTAGGATACATAACCAACATTTGGTAGATATTACACAGAGTGGGTTCATACAGTATCACGTCCACTGTGGAAACAGTGCATTGAACATCTGATGGCTCTCATATTAGAGACCAAAACAAGCAGCTGCCATGTAGATAACCCAAGACATTCTCACTCCCAGCTCATCAAAATGCGATGCTTGGGCAAAAAGTCTAACCCTGGATTTCCATCAACTGCAGAACGGCTGCGGATCCGGATTTTTTGTGGAATGCCTGTGTCCATGACTGAAAGCTGAAGTCACGAGAACCCACAAGATCTTGCACATTCATGTAGAATAGAACCAAAAAAACAAAAACAGTTTATTTCCATCCAGAGGAATAGAGGGGAAACAACTCTTTGCTGGGTTTTCAAGGTGTAATGTGGGGAGATATGATCCGCCGTAAGCACGGTGTATTTTATTTTTAAAATGAACCAGTTGTTTTGTTTCTGTGTTCAACTTCCTGTCCTGCACAATCTGAATTGGGCTGAATTGACCCCGACGCCGTTCCGGAGCGGATCCGCAGAGGTCTTTCAACTAATTCCAATGTAATCCCATTCGCGTTGATATTTGACGCTCCGGGTAACCCTTTGGCGTCATTTTTCGAAGCGTGTGGTCGGGATTCTTGACACTCAGGGTTGCGACCGATTTGGCATCATTTTAAAACATGCGACGTAAAACCACTTAGTTAAGGTGAGGAAAAGATCCTGGGTGGGGTTACAAAATGTACATTTCAGTGACACGCGGGACAAGAACAGGACACAAACCCCGGTCTCCTGGGTGAAAGTCCTGTGTTGTTTGACCAATCAACCACCCAACCTACCTCCTTACCAGTGTGTTCCATACAGATGCTAAAGGGTGATTTTTGCGTCAGCATCTGACTCTAAGGGCAACTGTCCAAGTAGTTAACAAGTTGGGAGTGAGAACGAGTTGGATAACCATAACAAAAGCAATGTAAGATTCCCAATGCAATTTGCGCTTCCTTCGTGCGAGATGAATCAAGCGTACCTCGAGTGAATAAGGGGACGGAGATGAAATGAAATACCCAAAATGCTGCCTCCACTAGGGCCTGATTGAGTTCAGGTGGCTGGAAAGTGTCTCACCCAGGGCTAGTTGTCAGTGAAGGATCTGCTGTCTTCTCATCTCTTTGTGCTGCAGGGCTAACTGGTGAACATCGGCTGTGTTGCTTTGACGGATGTTTGTGTGCCTCCCGTGTTGCGGGGGGACGGGCCGTTGACACACTTCATATTTCAAAGGCGAGGTCTGAGGAAGAAATGAAGATTGATGCGGAAAAACGGCACAGCAACCCATTCGATACATATATTATCATTTACACATGCGTGACACCTTTGTGCATGTCTGTGTATCTATATATACATATGCATGGGCATGATCCAAGGCGCCACACATATCCACGTTGGGGGGGGGGGGGGGTTCCTCTGTTATTAGAACCATGTGATATAATTGCATTTGATCTCCAAATAAACAGGGAATCAGTCCATCTCCTTGGTGGAGATGGCAGATGTGATGGACGACCGCATTAGCAGTGAGGACAACATTAGATTTGCTCAAAATTATTGATCTTTTGTTTGTGAGCCAAGTCGGCGATAAATAACAGTGCATGGGAGATGTGACTCATTATCACCGTGCCAAAAGCCCGTCAGACCTCTGTCAAAACACACTCCCCCCCAACCCCCACCCCCTCTCTCTCTCTTCCTCCTTCCTTCCATTCATCCCAGTCACTACAAACCAATTTAATCTGTTTTTAATCCTTCCCTCTTTTCTGTCTCCGGCGCCTGTAATGCGAGGCCTCACTGTCACTATCTGATTCCCTTAAAATTTTAATCCTACACTGATAACCCTGTATTATTACATATTATACACTCACAGGCAGCAGGACACTCATACATACACACATGCACACACGCAAATATGTACACACAGCGTTTAGTGGCTCTTTCAGTGTTTTTATTCCTTTTTACCTTCTTAGTGAAGAAAAAAAATCCTTTTATCACACAATGGGTAATTTATATCCATTACCAGCGTTTTCAATCCTTTTCAGCGTGGCTGTCACTGCCTTTGGCACACTCGTGATTAATGTGATCTAATAATAGTCTGCCATTATATTTCCTTTAGTAAAACATGTACCAACATCCTATTCAGCTCCACGAAATTCATTGCCCCTTAAAATATTTTCCCCTTTACGTTTGAAAGACAAGATTGCTATTTTTTTTTCCTCTGTCTCGTTGGCTTCCAGGAGGTGATTATTTCTTGGGAGGACGAGGGGTTGGGGGGTTGGTTAGTGATGGCACTTCCCCTATTTTCAGACACTTATGAGAATGATGAGAGGTGCCATGATTCAAGGTGGTTTGTGCGGATGCATTTGTGGGTGTGAATGTGTGGCCGTCACACTGGTAGCGTACTGTAACACGGCGTGTGTGTCTACAGTGTTGACTGGCCGAGTGCAGAGAGAAGCGTCAGATCAGCAGGGTATTAGTTTGTTCTAGAAAAGGTAAAACATATGTGGCTTACAAAGCTTATATACATTTCACATTGTTTTGTGAAATGAAATTATTTGAGTTTTTTCTTGTAATTAAAAAAGTCATCTTCAAGAAAAAGATTGACTGATTTAGCCATAGAAATCAGCTGTAAATGATCTTAAAGACGACTATGAATGATGCATTACTATCCACAGCGCTGGCCACAAATACATCCATCTTTCTTTTGTCTTTCTTTTTCTTTTTTTTTTTCTTTTAGAGCAGGTAGTTTGGAATGGGTAATAGAGAGGAGAGATGCTCCCCACGGAATGTGCATAGGATTATGTGTGTGTGTGTGTGTCTGTGTGTCTGTGTGTGTGTGTGTGTGTGTGTGTGTGTGTGTATTGTCAGGGAGGTGGCCCAGCAGTGGGCTCTGTTCCCTCTCAGCCGGACAGCCTGAGCCAGTCTGCCACTCATGGGGCACGTTTCAGACGGAGTGGTGCCAACACACAGACACACACACACACACACACACACACACACACACACATACACACATGCACACGCGCATGTATGAAGACACACACAATCCTGGCTCCTTCTCACAAAAAGGGTTAACCCTTACAGAGTTCTTAGACTTGTATCCAGGATGAACAGGTGGTCCCACAAAACATGGACATCCATTTCCTCATGACTTATCCCAGTCTGTGTGTGAGGAGAGAGGGTTAGACAGAGACATAGGGTGGGGGGAGGGGGGGGGAAACTACACATGACTGTATAGCTTTAGGACACCTTTTTTATGTGTGTTGCTTTTGTCTGGTACCAGGGTGGCTGTGTACGGAGCAGCTTGCAGAGGCTCCCGCCGCTGTGTGAAATTGACATCAGACGGCCGTCGTGACGAGAACAATATTGCATCCAGCTTCCATCAAGCAAAGGGACGGCTAATAAATGTGTGCCGTGTGAACATTTGTTTGCGTGTGTGTGTGTTCGTCGACACTTGACCCTTAGAGTCCGACCGCACCAAACATAGCTGTCAACACTTCACATCCAGATCCCCACCGCCCCTTTGTCTCTCTCTTGCTTTTTCCCCTTTATTTCTTTTTCTCTTGGAACCCTCCACCCAGAATCCCTCCATTAAAGATAACTTGTATTGAGCCACATCAATTCCCCTTCAATCCGACTCCCCCTCCTTGTCTCAAGTGATCCCTTCCCAGCAGTGCAAATCGAAGGTAAACCACTTCTAAGGCAAAAAAAAGACAGTACGCTCCACTTTTGATGTTTCAAATATCACCCTCTGACGGATGACGAAACGCAGGGTTGGGATAGCTGCTTTGGTAACAAAAAAAATCAAAATCACACAATGTTTATCACCTGACCCGCTGCAATAATGCAAGTCCGCCTCAGCATCTGGTCCTAACAACACGTAGCTCAGACCTTCTCTGCCTTTGATAAATGGAGTCTTTCATGTCGGAGCAAGCAACACACTCCACTTTACCCCACTTTATTTGCACTTTTGTTTCTGTGGCTCAGCCCCCATACCGAACCCACAGACACGTGTGACATAGACATTTTTGGAAAATATGAGTAAGTAAGCAAAGAGAAAGAGAGACAGAAGTCAGAGAGCAGAATGGAGCGGAGCATATTAACACAAACAGAGCAGAGAGAAAGAAGGTTTCTCTCCCAGTCAGCGGCTTTTGGTAAAGTCTGATTAAACGAGGTGGGAAACAGGTTGGGGTAGTAAATAACCGAGGTGTCAAAATGTTGCTTAATGACCTGGATATCTACTGCATGGGATATGTGAGTGCAGATCTATGCATGCAGGAGCTGTAATTTTTCCTTTAATGCTTGCTGTGCATGGGGAGTTCAGACATTTAGAAGAACTTGCTGTAAGTGGAGAGCAAATTTGCCTCACAGGCTCTCCCAGACAAATTTGGAAACACGTATTGTTACTTTAGCAATATGTCTATTTTTAATTAACATACAGTACATTAACATACATCTCATGTTATGAGATCAAGACCCACCAGCACTCACTGGTGCAGTCCAAACATAATGTGCTTCTCCATAGCATCTATTACGATCGCTATTTTGTGCAAAAATATATAGTGTGGCCTGTTTTTAAGATTTATGCCCTGGTTGAAACAAATGAGTTTGCTTCACATAGAGATGGGAAATATGTGACAAAAAATAAATTATGAGAATGGAATTCAAACATTGCTGGTTTCTTGTTCCAGTTATATGGCAATAATATACATATACATTTATATATATAAAAAATCCCCCTCTCACCCCTTGTGGGGTGGTATGTGTCATCCTCAAGCTCGGGTCCTCTACCAGAGGCCTGGGAGTTTGAGGGTTCTGCGCAGTATCTTAGCTGTTCCTAGGACATATATATATATATACACAAAAAAGTGAATGAAATGTTAAAAGATCGGGATGAAGGCTAGTTGTTGAGAGCTGGAGGTTACTGCCGCTCAGCCAGCAGTGCAGCAGTCAGTTCACCTTCCCCTCCACTTTCCAGGGGGGAAACCCCTTCCCGAGGAGGGGATGCTCGGAGCAAAGAGAGGAGGGGAGGGAGGGAGGGAGGGAGGGAATGGGAGCAGTGGTGGCTGTGGCAGTGAACTCAGCACTTTCCTTATCCTCTCTCTCTCTCTCTCTCTGTCTCTGTCTCTCCCTCTCTCTGTGTCTCTCTCTCTCTCCCTCCCCCAGGGCTCCCTGATCAGTGGCGACCAGAAGCAGAGCTGGAGCTGAGGCTGGCTTAACGGGGCTGAGCACGCTGTCACGCTGTCCAAGGAACTACCCCCCCATCCACCGTCTGAGGTGACTAAGGGCTTTCAGGGAGAGGGGAATGGGAGGGTGGGAGTAGGGGAATGGAGGCTTTGGGTGGAGGGAGTAGAGGGAGTAATAGCTGTGCACTCATTCGAGTTTTCAGGTATTAATTAGTGACAGTAGTCATTACTAATGGTGTAAATCACAAATTGTGTCACGATATGATATTATATCGATTCTTTGGACAACCATACAATATTTGCTGATATCTTAAAGTCTGTCAGGGTACAATTTTAATTTGATTCAATTCAGGGGCTTGTAATCGATATGAGACACTATCTTGAGCCCATTTTACACAGTTACATTTATCACAACTCAAAAAAGCAACTAATACATGATTTGACAATGTTATCACTGAGCTCTTCTAGACATTTGAATTAAAAACAAAATCTATTGTATTCTTTTTAATTAAAAGAATAAATATGAATTGGGAATCTAAAAGAATGGGGGGGATTTGCAGACAAAAGAATAATTCACTTTGCATCGATAATATAGGATGGCAGATCATTGATTTGATACATTGATCCATGTCGATGTATTGTTACACCCCTAGACATTGCATTGCATTACATTACTTTTGATTTAACTGAAGCTTTTATCCAAAACAACTTCCAATAAGAGCATTCAAAGGTATAACAACTCCAAACAGCAATAATTGAGTCAAGTACACTACCATATATGTGCAATTTTTTTTTGTCATAGCATCATCTTCTTAGCTAAGGTGCAGTCCGAAGAGATGTGTTTTTAGCCTGCGGCGGGAGTTGTGTAGACTTTCAACTGTCCTGATGTTGATAGTGCTGCATGAATGGGTGAAAAAGTGGAGAAGGAAAGAGTGAGGGAGAAAAGAGAGCTAAAGACAGGGCTAGGAGGAGAAGTGTCTGCAGCAGGTTACAGTTATCCACACTAGGATGCAATCTGTGTGTGTGTGTGTGTGTGTGTGTGTGTGTGGGGGGGGGGGGGGGGGGTGATGATGATGATGACGATCACTATGATGATGGAGGATGATCATGACAATGACACACACGCACAAACACACAGCAGTTGGCTGGGACATGTATTGTGTATGGATATGCAGAGGACCTGCATGGACATATCAACAGATAATTCCTATTTAATCCCATCAGTTATCCCTCTAAGTAGGGTTACTCTGTCTGACTGTCTGTCTTTGGTCATTCTTCTCTCCAGTGTCCGGTACAGGAGCTGTGTAGCGAGCAAGGCCTAGGTTATGTAATAAACAGTAGGTATGCGTATGTGTGACTAGACCCTCATTGGAGGGCTTCAGATGCAATGTAGGGAAGTGCAAAAAAGTGCAAGTGAAGCCTAGGAAAGTGTGAGGAGAAGTCCGAGCCTTTGTCTCTCTGACAGAGTGGAGTGGAAACCCTGCAGGCCCGTGTGACCCGGGCCTGGCGCTCTGGCATGCTCCGAGGACCCGAGGTTAGTTCACCTTGCGTTTATTTCTTGCCCAGCTGTGGAAAATGCCTTAGCCGTCATATCAGGAAAATCTAGCTAAGGTGTGGATGAACATGTAGCATTCATCTGTTAATAGCAGGGCCTAATACGTGTATAGCCTTGATCGTGATTTATTTCAGTTGATATTAAAGTGGGGATTGACTGCAGTTGCTGGTTTGGCATCTTAATGCAGTAGCATGACAGAGTAAGTGAACACTTCTCCCCTCACAGCACCTTCTCTCATCCTTTCCTTTGCCAAATTTGGACACTGACACTAAATGGATCTGCCATAATTCAGATGTGAGTGGGAGGATATATATATATGTATATGTATATGTGTGTGTGTGTGTGTGTGTGTCTGTGTGTGCATGTGTGCAACAGTGTGTGGTTGTAAAGTGTGGCATTATGGCAAAAAAAGCCTGAATAATTTAGCACTCACATTATTTTCTAATGCCATTCTTTAGAATCTGACTGTGTCACTCTAACAAATGCATGTGTCGGAAAGTTCAGGGGATTTTGTAGGGCGCCTGTGAACAGTGAGTGATGGCAACCAGCCGACTCTCAGCTCCCTCTTGTCTACCAACAGCTCCATGTGAGCCCCATGCACCATATTCCTTTCTCAGAACTAACGGCGTGGCGAATCGAAACAAAAAAAAGGGCCACATATTTTATTTATGTGTCAAAAGTGCGGTGAAAGGAGGGCAGGAAGGAGGGAGTGGGGCGTATCACTCTATCCGTCGGTTGATATCTTTCCACCCATGCGGATCAATTCTCCCAGACAGAGGGAGATGAGAAAGGAACGAGCATGAGAAAGGAGGGAGGGAGGGAGGGAAATAAGGAGAGCTGAAATGGTGGTCGTATTGATTTGTCAAAGAAATACAGCATTGAGTGTTTTGCTTAAACGTCCACATAAACCTGAGCTGTCAGAGGTGGGCGGGCATATTCTGACATTTGACCACACCGACATAGATTGTGGATTTTCTGCTTGGTTTAGCTGTACACAGTCTTACCTGTCAACTTCATGTAGAAACAGAGAGCATAGAGGCCGCTGCTTGTTAAAAACTGTGCTTTGACGCATTCTCTGCATCCATAGTTTCCAATCTTCTACGTTCCACTCCCTTTATTAGCCACACCGGCCAATCACTTTCAACTTTTGACAAAAAAATTACTTTCGCTTTCTGGCTTTTTCTGGTCGTGATTTCCAGGTAGACTAAGACAAATTATTTTAATATCCAGGAAGATGCGGAAACAGTGACATGTGTCATTTGAGGTAAATGTTAGCAATGTCAGAACTTATTTGGCGAAGGTGTTCCCATACCACATTTAGTGCAGTAATCTTTGAGCGTAAAACCTTTTTGGCATAATTAAAGGGGCGCTATGCAGTTTTGGCCATTTCATTGCTGTTTTCTGTCTATTTGCTTGCAGGTTTCTCTATAGCGCTCCCCTACAGCTTTGGAATAGATATTTGACAGCTCCTATGTTTGTATGACCCGTCCCTGGGTCAGTCTGCCATTTCCTCTTTCTCTGTTCCTCTGACTCAGCCATGACGATAGTGTGAAAAACTCCATTGCTACCTTGTTCTTACAGCTAGCTGGTTCCTGAATTGGGGCGTGTATGTGTGCAGTGCCGTGAAGCACTTTGTGACATCGCGAGACCTGATATCACGTGATACTTCCTGACGCTGAGGTCGCCGGCCCCATATTGCATGGGTGGTTTTTCCGCTCACAGGCGCTAGGGGTTAGCGAGACAGCCACCATTCAACCCAAAAAAATCATATATCCATTCCAATGACTCCAAAGCAGTTCAGTCAAGGTAAATAAAGCAAAACAAACTGCATAGTTAAGGACATTTGAATGAAATCTGCTGTTTCCCTAGGAGCTTTTTTAATGTGATACTATACAAATTGCATGAAAATATGTAAATGGAAAAAAAGCTAGTTAGTTAACTCTTGTGTTGGGCTGTCTTCTTGTCTACCAACTCTTTGTCCTCCCGGGACTTTAAAGATGCTTTTTTCAAGATTTTTGTCAGTGTTCTATCCACTTTGTTTCAGTACCACCAGATTCACCACTAACAACTTCTTGTTGTTGTTCTGCCTTTGAGAAAATGAAAGCTCAGATGGGCCTATGTGGATCCTTGCTCCTTATGAGGTCATAAGGGGCAGGGTTATTTCCTCTTTCTCTGCTTTGCCAGCCCAGAGAATTTGCCCCCCCCCACACACACACACACACACACACAACCTCCTCCTCAAAAGCTACAGACTTAGAAATGGCACATACTAAGGAAAGCTCATTGTGGGACTGGCTCTATCGGCTGTAATTTGGGAAAGACACTTCAGATACAGTATTAGGGGACCACTAAGGTCTATATGAAAGAGACTTCAGATACAGTATTAGGGGACCACTAAGGTCTTTATAAAAGAGACTTCAGATACAGTATTAGGGGACCACTAAGGTCTATATAAAAGAGACTTCAGATACAGTATTAGGGGACCACTAAGGTCTATATAAAAGAGACTTCAGATACAGTATTAGGGGACCACTAAGGTCTATATAAAAGAGACTTCAGATACAGTATTAGGGGACCACTAAGGTCTATATAAAAGCATCTAAAGAGCACCACGTCATGGGACCTTTAAGAAAGAAAAAAAAGAGCTGACATTATTAATTTTTTGCACAAATAGTTAAGATAGTCACAGACTGTCAAAGGTTAGTCAGGATACTGTTTAGAAAAAAAAAAAAACATTTCATTGGGTTTTTCAAATGCTATAAAATGTAATATAACACCCTACGTTCTATGAAAGTAGAGATCTGATCCTTAAATGTACTTGGGAGGAGAGTTGTATGTAACCCTCCGTGTTATTTTTGGGCATTTTTGCATGAAAGAAATGTTTAAATTTCTGATTTGACCTGAGGATAACAGGAGGGTTTAACAAGTTCTCTGGTAGGCCAAATACAAAAAAACATGTTGCATTCCCATAACACCTGCCCAGACACTTTTTAAGCTTCACTTTTCCTTAATGACAATCACAAGTTAACACCAAAATAACCCCTGTGTTTCTGCAATATTCGGGTCATAATAACCTTAAACCCCCTCAAATCTGTTCTTTGAACATGGTCATACATCTGCAGCTGCTTAGGCTAATCACATTCCTAAATTGTTAATAACTACAGCAACCTTGGTAAGTGTGGAAAGAAAACCACTACGACGACATTGTGTTATAACCTCAATTAAGACCACCCATGCAAATATAGCTGACTGTGGTAAAACGGCCACACCTAAAAAAGACTAAGACAGCATCTTGGTGCCTAATTGGTTCAAGGAATCTGCCTATGATCTGCTCTCAAAAAAAAAAAATAAAAAAATGTAGGCAGTCCCATATTTGACCATGGAAGACTAGAGAAAAGCCTTCTTCTACTCTGTGACTACACACCTGGCACGAGGACAAAAGTGGAGGGGGGTGGGGGGCAATGAAATTAAAGAGCAGTTAAAGAAAACTGGAGAAAAGAGCAGAGAGAGTGTGCACAGGGCCATAAAAGGGATAGTTTAACCATTGATCGAGAGCAGTGGTGGAAATGGCAGCTGTAAATCAATTTTATCTTAGAGCAGCTAAAGAGTGTTTTCTAATGAGGTTAATGCCACATAATGGCTGGATTCTTCTGCTTAAAAGATGCCCTCAAGGTGGTGGCGAGAGATAGATGTCGCCACGGGAAGCTTAACACCTCAACACCGAGCAGACGGATGCCTTCTTCTTTCATGGAGACTGTGCCTTAAATGATGTTAAACCGTGATTCCTTAAAAGGTTTCAGCAGGTCATTATGTCATAGATATATCTTAGACCTTTGTCTAGACAGCTTGTTTTATCGATGGACGGATAAACATGTGGCTGAGATTGGACATTTTAGTTAATTATTCAGTCCGTGGTGTCCACTTCCAATATGACAAGTTCCTCCTTGAACACAACTATGGCATATACATCACTATTTCTACTTTAAAATAAACCTCTATCAGTCAAATGTAAACAACTAAGTAGTTTTTTCTCGTCATGGCAGTGCTTGGCAGCAGGCATGCTAGCATGTCAAACTGGACCGGGCCGGGTACTGCATCTAAAAAGGCCAACTGACCCAGCACTAATAGATTATGAATAAAGTTGACCTCTGGCAAATAGTAGTAGGGAAATGAGGCCTGAGTAAGACAGCAATGGCAACAAAACGAAACACCCCTCTCTCCACACATGCACACACAAGCCCACACACACCGAAAATAAATGTTTCATCCACAGAATCATGTAACGTGCACTAGGGTTGAGCAAAAATGCTTTCAGATGTATTTACAGTATTCATATCCATCCATCCATGTATTTTCCAAGTCTGTGTCATATGGCAAGAGGCCATGCAAGTTATGGTGGCCTTGTTCCTTGGTCCTTGCATGGGGGAACCTACAGCTTTGCCAGGCCAGTTAGGATATGTACAGTACATAGGATAGGTACTGTGTACTTTTTATGTACTGTGTACTTTTATGTCATTTTTTATGGCATTAGAGGCCTGCATCGGGTTGGGTACCCACAAATAAGTTGTTTAACGGGTAGAAGAGTATTTATATAAATGTAACGACACTGGCAT
This sequence comes from Etheostoma perlongum, assembly GCA_026937815.1. Classification (NCBI taxonomy): domain Eukaryota; kingdom Metazoa; phylum Chordata; class Actinopteri; order Perciformes; family Percidae; genus Etheostoma; species Etheostoma perlongum. The sequence continues at coordinate 32,563,045 of CM049371.1, forward strand.
GGGCATGGGTAGAAATGAACTAAATGTGGGTGGGCAGAATGTGAATATACTGTATGCTTTTCTGGAGAAATCAGAAAACTTTTTTTGTGCATTAATATTTTGCGGGATTAAATACCCAAAAGAAATACTAAAAGTGGACTTAAAATGGACTATTCCCATAGTGAACATTATTAAGTATGCCCCCCTCCACGCCCCCTGCAGGTGTAATCTTATTAGAATTAAAAGAGACTTTGAAACGGCCTTTGAAACCATGAAACATTTGATCAAAATGTCACATTAGAATGAATTCATTTTTAAAAGGTTTAAAAGGCAGTAGTCTATATCAATTCCACAACATTGTTATATTGCAGGGGTTCAAAACGACTAAAAAGAAGAAAAGTAAATTCTAAAAAAAAAAACACTTGACCCAAAGTTGAAGTACTATATGGTGGATTCAAAGACAATGTCTCTTGTGTGTCTTGAACAGACACATACATACAGGGTTTCAGTGAGTGCACACCATTACAGCCTGAACAGTTGACAGTTGTGGAATTAAATGGGTGGGTGAGTTTTTCGAAAGGCCACGCCAGTTGGTTCCAAAACCGGAGCTTGTCCAAAGGTAATTACATTGTACAAATATAACACTGGGAAAAGTCAGCTACTATAGATTGGTCAGCCAGTATCTTTATTTTGAACACTGTTGTCTCCTGAATGTGTCCTCTAAAGTGCATGCTGAGTTGAGGTAGGGAGAAATATAGGCAAATGAAGGAAGCTTGGAAAGTCAACAACAACCAACTGATACGTGCAGGGATTCCCAAAGCATCCAGTATCAAGGCTAATCACAGGCTAGCAAGTTTAGCGTGTCAGCAGACGCGGACGTGTTGAAATATTACATTACACAAATTGCATTAGATAGTAATGGAAGCATACGGAATCCTCTTTGTCTTCAGTGAGAGTGATCCGAAGAGTCTGTAGGCTCTAAACTAGACTCCACCATAAGGTTGTTGACAGAAAGCAGTGCACATTCAGAAATGGGATGAGGAGACACTGGGTGAATTGCATTATGGGAGAAGCTTGGAGGACTCTGGTGATGTCAAATGGGCTTTTCCAATATCAAGGAACGGTACCACTTTACAAAAAGGCTACCATTAAAAAAAGGATTTCACACTCATGTTGTCCACAGGTAAATTTTGTCACGTTTTTACAAAGTTTCTAAATCAGAAATATGACTTTCTTTTCAACCAAATGTCCCATAAAATAACATGGATGGTTCCATACGCTAATTGATGATCACTACATATGGTTTACCCAGGGGAAAATCTTTGCTCAGCTAAAACATACATTTCTCTGACCTTTACTATTAGTCAAAATAATTTCTAATTTCTGTTTATTTTACTAAAGATTAAGCAAAATAATATCTAAATGAGGTTTATTCACCAACGATTCCATAAAGAAGTGTACAACTAGTAGTAATAAGTTATGAAGTTGGATAAAAAAAAAAAGATTTCCTTTATAAACAGGCAAACCAAGCCAAAGGAAAAAAAACAAGGGCATGGTAAACGGGGAAGACAATACGAGGGTTAAGAATGCTTTGTAATTAGTTTATTAATTGGGTTGTGAACCGTTTATAAATCATTAATAAGATAATATGCGTACTTCTAAGCTTCAGAGAGGTTACTCACCTCACTCCGTCTTCTCCATCAGCCAGCATCCTTGATATCAGTTCACTGAGTGCGTTTCCTCACATCTCATTTTCTAGTACCATTTATTTTTTGTAAACTGATAATTATAACTGCAAAAAGGTCAAGAGTAAAACATCGGCATTTACTAGTGAGTTACTAACTTACTCATTTTGTATCTTGCAGGAGGGAACCGTATTGTAAAGCGTGAAACTTAATTACCATTTCTTAATGATTTACAACTGCCAAAAGGTGGCTTATTTCATAAACTAAGACTAACTACAGTATAATCCATTCTCAACCCTTGTCTTGTCTTCCTGTCAAAATTGAAAATCAACACTTTACTGATGCTTTTTGTCCATGTTTTTAACTTTTTCTTACATTTTTGTCCCTGTTTTCAATATTTGTCACTTCTGAATTCTGAAAAAATTGACATTTTTAACACTCTGTAACACTAACTTGTCAACTTATACTCAATACTATGAAAATTCAATGCTATAAAATTGAATAGACACCCCAAAATTAATGAAAGTAGAGATTTGTACTTGCTGAAGAGTGTTGTGTGGAATCAATCATGTTATTTTGGGTAATTACAATTGGGTAGTTATAGGATATATAATAATATATAGATATAATAATGTTAAAAAGAACATTGATATAGGAAATCGGGTCAATTTCACCCGAGGACAACATGAGGGTTAAAAATGATAGCCTTGTTGTAAAGCGGTACCCAAGGCATTATGAATCATGTCCATCATATTGGTGGGGGACGTAGCACTGATGCATGCTATTTAAGATTTGAATTAGTCCAACATTGGCCGCATATATCGATCCTACCATATTGTAGGCTACAGTAGAAAGGCAATAGACAGATTGTCTATTTCAAATAATGCTATCGTATAACACAGTGTCTGCTAACTACTCCGATGTGTGTGTGTGTGTGTGTGTGTTTGGAAAATAATTGAGTACAACCAGCGTGCGGCATGAAACTTAAGGAAAGTTCATCTCCACAGACCTCTAGCATTGATCACTGGGGCCCTAAAGCTATTATCATGATCTAATTAGGTTTAACATAAGTCTGTGTCACGGCCCGGTGCAAGGCTGCCTTGTCCCCAATTCCACACTTTCACAGCATCCCTATTTAAAAATAGCACACATGTGCCACGCATACATGCAGTGAATACTAATACTTTTTTTTCCCAGTTACACTGAGATCCACTTTAGTGTCAGACAAAGGTCTAAGCAGGGTGAAATGATGTAATTCACGAGGCAGTGAGCAAACGTGGGGTAATCTCACAGATTTCCCCTCTCTTCTGTCTCTGTGTAGATGCCTGCTAATACTCAGACAATCTGTCAAATTGAAAATTGCGTAACTTTTCGTAAAAAAATAAAATGCAACTTCTAGGTTTGAAATGATAGTTTGAAGGAAATTAGTTTTTCCATAGATGCGTAGCTGTTACTCCAAAAAAAAAATACATAAAGCCTAAAGGAACTGGCTTTAGAGACATATATTTGTTTAAAACCAATTATTTAAAAAATCACCACTTTATTACGGTATTGTTCCTGATTGTTTCTGAGATTGTTCCTAATCTGTTTTCGGTTTTGTCTCATAATTCTGACAAAGATGCAACTGAAATGCAAAACCCATTTGTGTTTATTGTTTTTTTTTTTTGTAACATGTGATCTATTTTCTGTGTTGTGAAAATAACTTGCATGTCTCACAATTGTGTAACTTCAACACTAAACTGACTCCATAGATTTGAGTCCTTTCTCTCCCACTCTCCTGTCTGCATTCCTATGAGCTATAAGTCGGAGATGATCCGAATAGCCCTGGATTAGAAAGGTGAAGAAGGTGAAAACATCTAGCCAGTGATCTAATAAGAAGACCTTTGCGTTGTGGCCATTAATACAGCTGTCCAAAAAAAAAAAATCCATAGTAGAATACTATATTTAATTTGTTTTATGTACCTTGTATCTGGGCTGAAGTGCTTTAATACAGCGGTGAATTACCTACTCTGACACCTTATTCATTTCCAACATGATTAGCGGCAGTGGTGTGCATGGCTGGCGCAGTGGGTGGCTGTGGCCCAGTGCACACACTCATGGGCTCATTATGCCGTCTCGCAGGTGTAATGGAATGACCACTAACACACACACACACACACACACACACACACACACACACACACACACACACACACACATCTTGCATGAACAAACTTAAGAACATGAAAGCTTGCACACAGACTGAATACAGTGGGCCCTCTTGGCCTCTTCACAAAGCCACTTTTTTCAATGTTGTACAATCTAGGCATCCACTACAGCCTTATTATTTCAGGGCCAGACTGAGGGACCATGCTTCAATCCCCATATAAGGGAAGACAAGTCTGGAAAAAAAAGAAGAGAAAGGGAAAAAAAAAAACGTGTTAAGAGGACTCCCCTCCCTCTCCACTACTCCTGTGTCCTCTCTTATTATGAATAGTGGCGGTAAGAGAGAAAAGCATATACTCGATTTGAATCTGTTCATGGTTCCTGAAGGACCACTCTCGCCAGACGAGGGCCCTTTTTCTCCCTCCCCCTCCCTCTTTTGATTGATATGTGAAATCCGTCTCTCCGCGCGGCTCTAAAGGCAGTCCCTGTGTGCGTCTGAAAGGTGCTCATTGTTGAGTAGAGACCACTTTGTCGAGAAACAATCCTGTTCCCAAGAAAGCTGAGAATGTCCTTAAAAAAGATACAGGCCCTTATTGTGTACATTGGGGAAACTTTAATTTTGCGTGTGAGGTCATTTTAATCCTGATGAATTTTTATAGTAGCCGTTGTGGTTCAATGGATGGTCGCCTTAATGCTCTAAAAGAGAGAGCAAAATAAAGGAAGAATGAAAAACCCACCCACAGGCACGGCGAACAATCCGAAACTTAGTGTTTCACCGAGATCGAGGAGGAAGGGTAGAGGCCTTTGTCGATCGACACATTGGGATGTATTTAAGTTCTACAAAGGAGATTCCCTGAATAGGGGCTTGATTTCTGCTACAAGGTTGAAAAATGCCTGGTCTAAGGATAGATTTGCCACGGGATAAGGTTTGTGTAGGGTAATCTCTTAGGCCACGGAAGCGTATGCGACTGAACCACCCACGACATTGTCTCTGAACTGATGCCAGAGAGGAAAGGCAACAAGCTTCTACACAGACGTGGATCTATAACGCAACTAATGGTATGATTGAGCAGTCTTAATTGGCATTTTGGTGTTCTTCTAACCCCGTTTTTTCTTTTTTTTTGCTCCCATTTGACCTAGGCAAACTCTCACATTGAACGTTTTTTCATGTCTTATTCTGTATGATAGGAAATTGGTGACCTCTCGGACATGGTGCAGTTTGTCTTTTCATCTGAGCTGCTCGGCTGTTTTGTTATCGGTTTGCCCTCTGGCCTCATGTAGGCTTAGCCTGGATGCAAGCCTATTAGGCAGACGAGTAAAATGTAAACACACAGAGGATGAAAATGGCATACTAGTATTATACATACTGATTAAACGTCCTGGGTCTGTCTAAATCTGTTGGGAATGAAAGCTCTAGATAAAAACATAACAGGTTTTATTTAGTTGATTTTTTTTTTTTTTCTTCTTAAAAATGGTGCACCGTCGCGGGAGGTTTGCTCATCGCCATTGTGGCTAAATGGAAACTAGATCTTGTTTGGGAAACGGCAGGGTGAGACCAAACAGCATGATTCATAATGGTTATTTATGTACCATGTTGCTGAGACTCAGCAGGGGGCAAAGGCATGGTCTTTACTAAGTATGTTTTTCTCTCCGCTTAGTTTTTCTGATGAATATTTCTTACATGGATTCCGAAAATAAACATCATCTCAATCTTCTGATCTTTCCGATCATCCCTAAAACAATGAATGCACGTCATCCTCGAGCAAAAAATCAACGAGGTGCAGTCAAACAGGTTTTCATTGGTAAGTCGTGTCGGAGGCAGGTTCAACATAGTTTAGGTTACCCATAGTTCCTCTGATTACCTCCACATTCCAGCAGCTAGCTAACATACACCTTCACGTACCACCACTGGCACTCGTACCCTCTCTTTCCTCTTACTGTCCTTTATTTCTTTCTCTGCCTCTCCCTCCTCCCTCTTTTCCCTCTGTTCTGAGATGCAGAGATCCAAGTGCGCAATGGTGCATTACTAAGGACACCTGCTCTGTTGATGCGGCCAGGCAGATTGGATGTGTGTGTGTGTGTGTGTGTGTGTGTGTGTGTGTGTGTGTGTGTGTGTGTGTGTGCTTGCGTGCATTTCTTCATTCATCAATTTCTAGACTGAGACTGGGATCCAAACCCATCAAAATTGTTCCGAAGTGAATCTGTCCATTTCGGCCTCAAATTATGCATAATGGGCTTTTAATTCTGTGCCCTGCAAGTGCCCTTCTCAAGGTTTGGCACCAAAAAAAAGTCAAGCCATGCAGTCCTAATGTTAAATGGTGAGGTAGATTATCATGCTCAAAACATATGACACCTATGAAATTAGAAGAGATGGCATTGGTCATATCCTCATACATCATCATCATGTATTTAAGGGATGTACATGGAAGAGTAGGTAGACGCTATTATGTCTGTGAAAACACACAAAGTTTTGGTGGCTACATCCCTGAGACAGGTGCCTCTTGTGTCCCAGTGAAAAAGAAAAGACATGGCTCTCTCCACTTGGCATTTAATTAATTTTTAGAAAAAAGATAGAGAGTCGTCTTTTTAGAGGGTCACATGGACAAAAGAGCAAGAGCTCAATACCAAGCAGGGCACAATATGTCCTTTTACAGTATACTGTACTTTCTTTATTGCTCTGTAAGGAGAAAGAGAGTGGAAGTGAAGGAGGCAAAGGGGGGGGAGCAGAAAGGACTATTTTCATTATGGACATTTGAATGAGTTGTGTTCACATCCACTCCTAAACCCCCAAACCTGTGCCCTGTACCCCCACCGCACCCCAACCTACATACAAAAAAAAACTATATTTCTATTCACTTGGTATGTAGGTCACATTACAGTGGTGTCTAGCTATTGGATATGGGCTTAGATAACTGTTTGTTGAGTATTAAATGCTTTCGCTGCCTCAGCAGCCTCTGCCACTGGTATTTCTCACACAACTGTGCAACTGAAAGGAGGCAGCGCGGCAGCAAAAATCATCTCTCACACACACACACACACACACACACTTTCAACCTCTGATGCTTTTTGTGTATCCTTAAAAAAATCTTGTTTGCATAAAACATTCACTTTTCTTGCAAAAAAAGTGACTTATGCCAAGTTGAAAACTGTTTCTGAAAGCGAGTTAAAGCGCTATCTGTAAATGAGGACTGTGTTGCGGTGAATAGGAGGCAAACCCATTGACCGGAGGTGCTAGCTCAAGCAGATGAATCTTTGCTTTTCTTTCCTCTTATCCATGTTTGCTTTGGGTGACCTTGCTCACCAGCACTGATGCAGTGTGTTCACATAGCACCGGGCTAATGGCTTATAGGCCCCAGCGTGGTCAGTACTTTCCACGGAAAACACCCCTCCGTATTCCACCCTTCCCTTCTCAATTGTACACTCGCCGCTCACTGCAACCTCCGATTTGGAAGTGGCCAGCGGAGGTGCGGGGCTGAGGAGGAAATTGCACCTGCTTTTATAGCAGCAGGATCCAGGCGAGGAGTGCGTGCTCACTTAAAACCCGAAAGGGCAGGAGGCAAGAGGGGCACCTCGCTGCTGAACAGTTTTGCCCTCTGTTGTCTTTGCATGAAATGAAAGATGCAAGAAGTGTGTGTGCGTGTGTCAGTGTGTTTGTGCGTGTGTGTGCTACTGAGTTATCCTCCCCTCCCTCTGTCCTTTGTATGAAATGAGCCCAGATGGTGATTGATTTTTCAAGTGCTGACACCCCTGCTTGAGAAGCACCCCTCCTTTTTACACACACACACACACACACACACACACACACACACACACACACACACACACACACACACACCCCTTCTTTGTGCAGAGCAAGTGAGGCACACTAACATCTCTGTGCCATCATCATCTTTGTGACTGCCAGCAACCACCATTGATCGACAAAAGTATGCATGCATGCAAACAAACAGACAAACACACACACACACACACACACACACACACCACACACCATCATCGGAGCAGAGAGCAAATAAAACAAAGAAGAAATCATAAAGACAATCAGATCTTTGACTCAAATTCTGCTGAAACTATAAGTTGATTAATTGTTTAGGGGATCGTCAAAAAATAAGCCAATAGTCTTGATAATCCCCAAAAATATTTTGATTGTTTATCAAGAAAAAAAATTCCCTCTTTCCAGATTCTGAAATGTGAAAATTTGCAGATTTTATCTGTTTTATATACAGTAAGTGTACATTTAAAACATTTAATACTGTTAGCTAGAGAAAACAAAGCAATTTGAAAGTGTCACCCTAGGAACTCTGGGAAACTGTGATGAGCAGAGACGCAAGTTGTTGTTTTCATCTTAGGAAAATAACTTCTTTTTTCACATCGATCAAATGTGCCAATGCTGAATAAACGTCAGTTTCTACTAAAAAGTAGACAGTGTGCGAAAAAAAACGATATAGAATGACCTTGTGAAAGAGAAGAAAGAAAGACAAGATAGAGATTGAAGTATGATTTTAGGGAATATTTAAAGGCGGAGAGACAGGCAGAGAGACAGAGCGAGGGTAGGCAGGGATAGGGGAGGGGGGGAAGTGACAGAGAGCTGTACGCAACAGCAGCCCCATTGAGTTAAAGTGGCTGTGTGGCTAAATGATGTCATTGGCTAACTAGGCGTTCTCAGGCCATTGCCTCTGTTTGCGTGACTAAATACATACAATTAAGGCCTAGGCACTTCTCAATCTCTGTGAACTCATTGTTATCCCCGGGTTCAAGTGCACTGATAATGGGGGCCAGAGGAAAACAGGCGTAGCAGCGAGAGGACAGAGAGCTGGTGGGTAAAATAGACATCTCATTATTAGTGGCATTCTCTTTCACCCCAACAGCGCTACTAAAGCCTTGCTCACTCATCTGTCCCCTTTTTTCTGCCTGCTTTCTTTTTTTCCCCGTGGCTCTTTCTCTTTGCATCACTTCCCCCCCCTCCACCTTTTTACTATCATTTGCAACTATTTTTTCTTTCCTTCTTCCCATCCCGTTCTGTTTCTGCGTCTCTCACCATTCAGCTCCTTTGTTATGAGAGGATGCTTTGTATCAGCAGTGTTTGCTCCCATACAGTGGCAAGTTTTCACATGGGGGGGGGGGAGCTATGTATGACACACACTTTTTACCAGTGTAACCAGTTGCACATTGTGAATAGACCTTCTGTTTCTATTGGCTGTAAACTACGGAAGAGGATTAGGGCCACATGTAAATCAATGTGTTTGAGGTCTGACTTTAAAGTCGGAATTCTCAGAATTCCGACTTTAAACTCACAACTCAAATACATGTTTCACATTGGCCCTAATCCTCTTCCGTAGAAATCCATGTTCAGTTAAAGTGAAGAACAACTTTTTTGGACAATTTTGAAAACTAAAACTAAATGATTCATGATGGAAATAACTAAACCTCAGTGTGGCTCATCTAGAGTGGTGGAGGTTACATGTATGGTCCTCCTCCCATGACACACACACACACACACACACACACACACGCACACACCAGATTGTGTGTAATCGTCTAGAGCGAGACTTCCCTGATGGCCTCGACACTTGACAGTGATGCCCTCAAGTCTAGGGGAAAACTCTGTAACTGGAGAACGATTGCTTCTGTCTTTCTTGAGTAACTGGATAACCACGCCGTCCTCCCTGCCCACAGTCACACACACACACACACACACACACACACACACACGCACACGCATGCATGCATGCACACACACACGCACGCACGCATGCACACCGCATACAGCACAAACAATGTAGATATTCTTTCATCCAGACCCACACAGACAGATTTACAGATAGACACTATCAGCCAGAGAGGGCGGCGTATTCTCCTCCAGTCGTTGGCGGGGCGCGGCGGCGGTAGCCTAGGTAAATGGATCTTATTTAGCGGCGCGTCAACACGTGTAAGGGGGCTTACGGCTCATTACTCTGGGCCCCGATCCTCTCTGCTCACCCACTGATGGATGGCAGTGGCAGCTGGGAGGAGGAGCAGGTTGGGGGCGGGGGGGGCAGTATGGACATCGACCTTACCCTTCTTCCTGCCTCTCCTCGCCCCTCTTGCTTTCACACTGCTTCTCCTCACTTTGCTCCATATACCTTTTTTTTTTTTTTCTTGCTCGGAATGTGATTTCCATCCAACAGATGGCCGTATTTATCTCTTCTCGGTCTAACTGACACATAAGAAAACACTGAATCATAAATCATAACCAAAGACAAATGTCAAAAAGCAAACACACAGTTAGGAACAATATATAGATATAGAAACATTTAGTTTGAATGCTACGGTGTACTATAAAGCTTTTTAACTGGTGCCATTATGACAAGTCACAGTAGGAAAAGCACAGCAAATGAAGTTCTTCCTATTTGTTTTCATTGTATTTCTTGTCATCCAAACAGAGGGTCTACAAATGAGGGTTACATTGTCATGTACCGTGAGGCACATATGTGGTCTTGGGCCATCTAGACAAAACGTTACTTAACTCGATAAAAGCTTTACGCTAAATCACAATCAGCAGATTTTTCGGCCCATTACATGTTCTTCTCAATCCTTTTGCTTTACGTTTAAAGGAGAAATCCGGCCAATTTCAACATGTTTTTTTTATTGGGCTGTCAATAGCGAGACAAATTAAAACAATCAGTGCAGTCTTCATCGAGTTATCCCCCTGCTAGATTTTGCCCGCAACAGGCTTAAACAGGGCAAGTTTTAAACATGTTTTTAGCCTCTTAACATGCTCAAAATATCATTACCAGTGCCTACCCATGTGCAGTTATTCCTTCCAAGAGAACACAGTGAATTTGACTCCAGTAGATGTGACAGAAAGGCATAAAAGTGTGTGGACTTCACTGGAAAACAGGTAAAAAAGAGATATGAATTAACATAACTTTTTTGTCTTTCTGTCACATCTACTGCAGTCAGATTCACTGCAGTCACTCTGAAGGAATAACTGCCCATGGGTAGGCACTGGTAATGACATTTTTAGCATGTAAAGAGGCTAAAAACAAGTTTAAAACTTGCCCTGTTTAAGCCTGTTGGGTGCTAACTCTAGCAGGAGGATAACTCAGTGTAGACTACACCGATTGTTGCCATTTGTCTCGCTACTGACAGCACTCAGCATTTAAAAAAAAACAGAGCTACAAGTTGAAATTGCCCGGAATTCTCCTTTAATTCTCACGTTCTACAGTTCTATACAAACACTAAAGACTTTTTGAATTAAAAACTTCTTCAGTTTGTGTAGGTATGTTAGTCCAGACAACCAAAAGGAGGAAAGCAGCCCCACAGAAAGTAATCCACATTCCCCAAGAGAATAAGAAAGAAAGACTTAACTATTTAGTAGTGACAGAGTGCATTTAGGTGATGCATATCGGCGTCACGCCTGTTGCTCGTCGGAAGTTGGGGAGTCTGTGATTGGCTCAGTAGGTGGTACGTTTTTGGTCAGAATGAGTGGTGAACTTTTGAACCCTTACATTAGCTCCCTGACACTTAATTGTTACCAGCACACAGACCTGCACTGTAAACGTCTCAGCCATGACACACACACCCACACACACACACACACACACACTGCTTCCAAAGCATTGAGTCAAGTCCCTCTCTCTTTAAGCCCGTAGTGCATTCCTCTCATTCATGGAAGCAGGGCCCTCCTAGTGAAGCGCTTAATTGGCTGCAGATTGCTCTTTAACCTCAGGGTTACACCGCACACGCGCACATAAACACACATTCTAATAGACACACACAGAGGCACACGCACGTGTGCACATATGCACACAGCACTTGTGTAGGCTGTTAAAGTCTTAAGGGAAATGGAGTGTGGTTTTTACAACTCAGCGGTGAGGTCAGAGGTCAACAGATTTGTAACAATCTCAAAGGATCTGTCAGTCAAGGCTAAGATGCCAAGGAAACTAGCGTGCACGCACACGTGCACATACACACACGTACACACACATTTGAATGCTTAGTCTGTTATCTCAAAGTGTGTCTTTCTTTGCTTTTTTTCTTCTAGTTTCTTTTTTATTTCCTCTTTATTTAATGATAACAGACAAAACAGGGTGAACAAGACAGAATGCAGGACAGAGGACAATAACTTGGGTGACAGGACAGGGAATGGTAGCAGCCAAACCAAGCAAAAAAAACAACAAAACAGCCATACAGATCTACTAGTTTCAACAGTCTCTGTATAGACGGGAGATTGTTTTTGTCGTCTCCAACATGCTGGACTGGTTCTGATGACTTTAGAGCTGGTTCATCCGCTATTGGTCTTGCCAGTCACCTTTGTGCGTTTAGCCCAAATGGGATGTCTCAGTCTCAGGGGTGTCCATTTCAGCACTGTGCCCAACTGGGCTGGCTGCGACGATTTGGTCCTTTAGTCTGCTGCCCAACAGGGACATGTGTGTCTGTCTGCCTGGCTTGAGTGGACAAGGAATCTGTGGTTTTGCTGGCCTCTTACTGTAAAAAAACTGGTCTATATCAGTGATTAGAGAATTATGAAACAACATATGCAGAGCTAGGCTTTGTTTGGACATATAATTACATTTTGCATGTGTTCAATAAAATGGTAATGCCATTGGACATTTCTGACATATGTCCTCATTCACAATGCGATTCAGATATTTTTTGTTACTGTATATGTGCACGCGTGGGTGTGCTAGTCCCATTGTTTACAATATGCTTTTCTGCATGACTCACTCTTCTCTCTCAGAAGAATCAAGATCTGTGCGTTTCTCTCCCAAATTAGCTTTTTGCACTTTTATCCTAGAGCATGAAGGAACTTACCGCTAATATGATTGTGTTCGACGGGGACAGAATGAGAGAGGGAGAGATTGGAACGGAGACAGAGGGAGAGAAAAGAGAAAGGAGCCTTAGTTATTTGAGTCAGTTAACATTTAAACGCTGTTTTTTGATGAGAAAAGACACACACAATGTTACGGCGTTCAGACATCTGATTTAATGAATGATAGGTTGCAAAGAAAAACAGTTAGGAATCTTTTTTAGAAAAATAAACAAAGGATCCTGGTAGAGACAAGTAATGCCTGCCAGTCATTCCATTGTACAGGCTTATGAATGATTAAGCTACTGTAGCAACAAGGGCAGATCATGTTACGGACGCCATTTTGTTAGTTCCCCCTGCAATCTTTCATATCTCCACCAGTCATTTATGAGATTTATTCCAAACAGGATGATGGTGGTGTGTGTGTTTGAGGGTGAAGGAGGGAGGGAGTGTGGGGGGAGGGGGGATGGAGGGGGGGCAGGCAGGGTGGCATGCTCAGAGTTAATACCACAAATTGTTGTTAGATGCAGGTCTCTCTCTGCCATGCGTTTTGGACAGGAAGGTAACGTGATTGGCTTTGTTCAGTCTTCCTGGCAGCCGACACCAGCTGACATCTGTTCCCTCCTAACCACTCAGACTTATCTCCATCAGGGAACACACACACACACACACACACACACACACACACAAACACACACACACACACACACACATGCACACAAGCAACACTAGCAGGCACACACTATCACACAGAACAGACATGTGCGCACAGCGATTCACACGGTCATACACACAACCACACTTGTGCTCATGAGGGGGGAAAAAAGCACACACACTCTCACTGTTACACACGTGGGCTAATTTTGTGATAATGGATAGTTCTGTGTGCCAGTTGTATGTGGGAAGCAAATAAATGCAATCACATATGTATCGAAAGCTAAACAACGGACTATGAACTGAGTGCAAAGTAAGACAAAAACAGCAGAATTACAGAATAAATATATATACTGCATATAGTACATGTAGTACATGCCTGATGTATGAAATCTACATTGTATTGAAATGACTATGAACAAACTAGACTGGCATTAGTTGGAAAAGAGGGGAGTAAGTGGCTGATTTGCTTATGCATTTAGAGCTGATTGTGGCTGTGTTGCAGATCTTATTGCGTTGCTAATTTAAATTATTGGCGGCCGAGTCCCTGGCACTGAGGCCTGGGCGTATATCTTAGACATGTGGAATCTGAAGGCAGAGTGGCATGAACACTTTCCGGGTAGAGGAATCAAGAATTTCATTCACTTTTGCCTCTCTTAAGCAAATAACCGTCTGCATAACTGGCCGCTGTATAAAAGACTGTCTCCCCCCCTTTATGAGATGAGAGGGTGAAAAAAAAAAATATGAAGAAGAAGGGTGGAGGAAAAAAAAAAGACGGAGGCCTGCGTGTGAGAGGGGGAGGCTGTTTGAAATTAGCCCTCCACTCTGGGGTCCTGGGAAATGAATGTGACATGTCCAGATTTGGTGTTTTTGTTGCAATTACCAGAAAACACCAGATGAATTCTTTGCAAGTCATGTGTGCCGGTTTGTGTATGAATGAGTGTGTATCTGGTGAGCGTGTACACATATGGATATGTGTGTGCATGTGTGTGTGTGTGTGTTTGTGTGTGTGAGCAGGTGGTGGGCATATTTGAAGATGACAGTAGGGGTCTGACCCATGCCAGGCCCAATAAAGCGGCCTTGTGATGGAGCTTATGTGACACACTGTCCCCAGGGCTCTGAGGTCTTTCTCTTCCTCACACACACACACACACACACACACACACATACACAGTGCCTCATTTCCCTTGTGGTGCTCCCTGTCATAGATTGAAGGCTGCGGGGACGTGTGAGCTCTGTGTGTGGTCTGATGACGACACACCATACACTCGGCGCTAACGCTATTGATCCAAGTCACCTCTTCAACTCATATTTCCAGTTGTAACAACCACCTACGTGTGTTTTGAAATGTTTTGAGCACTGCTTACACATGCAAAGTTGATCTGAATCAGCGTTGCGCTGTGCGTCACACTAAACCAGAAAACCACAGCAGGATACACAGACGGCCCATGTGCACAGTCATAACGTAATGAAATTTGAAAAGGGCATCTCTGTAAAGTTTAACCAGATTCATTTTGTTGATTCAGAGTTTGGGAATCAGACGCGCATGTGCATATCCGCAGATCAACATTTGATTGAGAGAATATTTATGAAATATGCAATATTTCCTTTATATTGTAGTTTCAGAACGTAAAAAGCCTTTCCAGTTGTCCACTCACGGTAACGTCATGCTAATTAAGGCTGCAACTAAAGACTATTTTCATCGCCAATCAATCTGTCGATTATATTCTCAAATAATCAATGAGCTGTTTGGTCTCTAAAATGTCAGAAAATGTTACAAAATATGGATCAATGATTCCCCAAAGCCCAAGACGACATCCTCAAATGTCGTTTTGTCCACAACTCAAAGATTTTCAGTTTACTGTCACAGAGGAGGAACTAGAACATATTCACATTTCAGAAGCTAGAATCAAAGATTTTGTTTCATAAAAAAATGACACAAACCGATTTATCATTTATTAAAAATTTGTTGGTGATTAATTTAATAGTTGACAGCTAGTTGATTAAGCGATTCATCTTTGCAGCTCTAATGCTAATCTCCCCCGAATCTGCTCCCTTTTAAACTCAGAATATTCTGGATTTTATAATTTTAGCACAGCATTTACAGCCTGAACTACTCTGCAACACTTGTTCCTAGAACTCAAACAGATTTGAAAAAAAACAGGCCTGCTCCAAGGGTTGAACATACTATCTGTGATTAGAGCCATAAGGCTAACATGAGGATGGGAAGTTAGAGTGGTTCCATCATAGATCAGCTTGACAGTAATGCTGTGAGGCAGACACAACTGCCTCTGAGACGGAGATGAAAAAAAGGTTGGATGTTACCTGTCAGATAAACCAAAATCTATCTCATCTCACAACTGCTGCATTCACTCTGATGCCGTCTCACTTCCTCCCCTCTGTCTGTGCTGCTGGGAGAGTGAAGCACATTGTGTTCACCAGGCAAGAAGTGTGTGGTTACAATAAATAGAGAGTCCCTGACACCTTACAGGTGCGTACAGCAGCTTCACACCTCAGTGTCTGGAATGGCAGCTGCAGACAGAGAGGTAATTATCTGAGGACTGCTTTAGAACCCACAATCCCTGTAATCTGATGTTGGCACATGCTGTACAGGACATACATGTTC
This sequence comes from Etheostoma perlongum, assembly GCA_026937815.1. Taxonomy (NCBI): domain Eukaryota; kingdom Metazoa; phylum Chordata; class Actinopteri; order Perciformes; family Percidae; genus Etheostoma; species Etheostoma perlongum. The sequence continues at coordinate 32,578,925 of CM049371.1, forward strand.
CAAGCAGGAATACCCAGAGGTGGAAAGAGTAGAAAATATTCTACTTAAAGGTCCAATGTGAAGGTATTTCGCTATGACGACCTTTTCTAGAAGCTGGTTGAAGGAATAAAAGAGGGACGCTGTGTTTGCATGGTCCAACATGTCCGCCGCCGCTGGTTAAAGGTCCAATGTGTAGGGATTTGTCCCATCTAGAGGTGAGATCAGATATCGCAATCAACTCTCTGGCACCATGCAGGTCAAAGTGCGTATTACAGCTATGGTAGCCTTCAGGCTTCAAAAAGCTGGTTTCTTGCTCTTTTTAATCTACTTTTTCCCTTTCTGGGTGAAGAAGAAGACTCCTGTTCCTGAAATCTGGATTTTGAATACGTGTGGTCATCCATGTGTCCTTCTTCTAACTTTCCGGAGCTGGTAAAGCGGCGCTACCCCTTAGCAGCATTAGCACAGCCCCTGTGAGTTTATCATGTGACAGCGGAAATGCAAAAGGTGGAGAAGTATGTCCTGTATGTCACTGGCTAACGTATTTCAAGATCCTTCAAAACCCAGTCAGACTGGCTACTTAATCAGCTTGTTAACCCCATGAGTCCGAGCTTGTCACGTACAATAAAAAACAGCATTTTTTTCAGGGGTTTTTGTGCAATAAATCCAAACATTTTATACACTTTATGTCCATAATTAATGGATTTTCGGTCGATTATTGCAGCTAGGTTGAATGCTAACTTCCATTTTGATTTTCCCATCATGCTCTGGGAGGCCATTCTTGATATTCTTGACGTCTTGTCAGCCAATGGAAGGCTGGTCCGTCAATTCAGATGAAACAAAGATTGTGTATAGGGCACAGAGTTGTTAGATATGACCATACGTTGTAAAAATACCTTAGGGGCCCAGAGGGCTAAAACAAAAACTGACTGCAATAATAGTTCTGTTAAGATTTTGAAAATAATTTGTCGTCTCCAAATAATTAAAACAGTATCAATAATGGTGTTGATAAAGACCTGGCTCATTGAGCAATCTTGAAAATGGTACCAATAAATGGTCAATCCCCATCCCCCATCCCCCATCCCTAGTAGTCATACACATTTAAAAGATTATTTTGGACAATAACTCATTTGAGTAGAACAATTCATACAAATGCGTCATTTACCTCATTACAAAATCTGTAAATTGGTTTGATGAGAACTGAAGTCGTCTGTCTCAGGGTTGGTGTTCATCAGTTCTCTTTCACACCTGTAGTTCATTTGCTTTGGTCCGAATCAGTTGGTGAGTTAGTGAACTTGGAGCGATTTGCCCTTGGTCGGTTTGGTTTCACACCTGGAAAAATCCAAGTGTACCAGATTGTGTCATTACAAATCACGCCAAAAACGTCCAGCCGTCTTATTGGACAGATATGTCCTGTGTAAGAAGGTCCTGTGTTGTGGTCTAGTGGTCATAACAGCTTATTTCATTAAAATGATCAGACATTGTTTGAGACGTTACTACATCTTCTCTGGTCACCGAGACTTTGCTCTGCTCTGCCGGCGTCTGTTATGCAGTCTTAGCGGCGGCTGGTTTGACCACGGAGAGACGAGTGACGGACGGCGAGCTTGACCACAGGCCATTTCTGTGATAGAAACACTGCACACTGCTGCTCTGCTGCATCGCAGAATGCTAAACACACCTGACTACAGGAGTATGTACAGTACAGTTGGTGCAGTTCAAGTACGGATCACGTTCTAACCACACACAAACCGCTCCAGAGTCCGATTGAAAGTGTACCTAGACCACCTCTTCAAGCAGGTCTCGGTACAATCTTTGGTCCGATTTTGGTGCCAACCCGAGTGTGATTGCCGTGTTCTCACCTGCTCAAACGAACCGCACCAGCGGGGCAAACAAACTCTAGTTTGATTCAACCGAACTAAAGGCTGTCGGTGTGAAAACATCATATGTACCTTGAGTTCCTTTAAACTTGGGCGGTTGATTTAAATGAGCAACTAAATAAAATAAAGTACCCTTTCTGTGGCCAAGCTTCTCGTAAGTCTTCGGAAATCTTCGAAAAATCTGCCAAATGTGGTCGAGAATGTTTGGCATTTGACTAGATTACACAAACTACATTTTTGTTGTTGATTTCAAAGCTGCCTCTGGATATGTTGCTAATAACTTTATTTTTTAATCAATCAAACTCTTGACTGTACCATAAGTGAATGAAGTTCCAGGAATACAGGATATGGAGATGGCTGTAAAAGAGGAGGGTTAAGTAGGAGAGAATTGAGGAAGGAAGGCAAGAACATGTATTTTTTCTTGCTGCTGCTGAACTGGCCTTTGAGTTGCATTTTCCAATTATTACACATCTCATTTGGTGCCATTATAAACCAGACTAAAAAACAAGTGACCTGTTTTTTGCACACATTATTTCAGTGGTGCAACTTTCTGGAAGAGAAACCCTGCAAGATAACATCAACTGCACCATGCAGTTGTTCAGGTTTCTTCGATGCCTAAAACATGGCAGACTTTAGACCGTGCGGTAGAGTTGAGCACACGGTCTGATTTCTGCCCACATTATCTCCTGTGTAATGTTTTCTGTCCTTTGCTATTGCTTATCATGAAGATTGAAGTTTTAGAGGGAGTATCATGCTCTCTCAGCTATTTATTTAATTTCAGTTTAAGTTTCAAGTTCTGCAGTCTGTGGATTTTTGGAGAGCACATGTTGGGTTTAATAACGTGGCTCATATGGGGCTTTGTATATTTGTACTGTGTTGTCTGTCTCCATGAGCACTTTCAAAGAGGTAATATGGTAAAACAACATACACAAAATAGCAATCTAATGTGGAAAAAGAAGTTGGGCAATATAAAGGGGCTTCTCTTAGAGGCTGTGAGTCTGCAGGGAGTTTGGACAAATGCAATGCAATAACTTGGGCATCCAAAACCACATAAATACCCAAAAGTAATTGCCAGCTTTGTTCTCTCCTTTATTTATTCAATTCTTTTGTTTCCTTTTTTTTTCTATGAACATAAATCCTAATCTTTATTGAGAGTGTGTGGGAAACAGTTACGGGAAAAACTCAAATACAAAGAAAAAGTAAGATACTGAAGGTGTAGCAATTGTAAGAGGAACCCATTCCTGCTGCATTGCCCCAGATTGAATTGATTTTCTTTTTGATTTCCATATCGTGCATAAAGCTCTCACTCAGCATGTTTGAAGTTATACAGTACCGACATCTCTCCAGGGAATGTGTTTACTGTTTTTCCTTCCTCTAGCCTCTTTTTTTTCCCCCGAAGGCTTTATTCTCCTTGATGTATTAGGCTTTAGTAATTGGTAAGAGTATTTGGATGGTCATTTTATTATATGAATATTACCACAATTTACCTTGATCTTAGCTTCTATCACTTAAAAGTGATCAAGAAGGAGTACACACTTAGAATCACACTTTGCAAGTCTGAAATAAAAAACTGGGCATAAGTAGGAATTTCTATTGCTCTTTATCTTCCTCTAAGCTCTGTCGGTGAAAAAGTGTGAACTAACAAGCGTCCAGCAGCTTGAGACACAAAGGGCCGTCTACACATGAGAAGCAGTGGAGTCTGGCCAGGCACTTCTGCTTAAAGAGTGAGTGAGACGGGGAGAGTGAGTAAGCAAAGCTGTATAGTGATTTGCCATTTATAATTGGCCTGCAATGGTACATGGTGGCTGGCAGGGACAGTATTTCTTTTTTTTTAAAAACACAATCTGTGTCTGCGGTCGGGGCGATGCACCGCTAATGACAGAGAGCCAGCGTGGTGTAGAAGCACAACAGTGCCTGGTGGCTACGAGGCCAGCTCTCGCAAATATCTTCTATCAGATTTCAGATAGATGATGTTTCATGGTGACGGATCATAAAATTGTAGCTACTTTCTATTTCGAATGCTTATCTTCACAAATTTGGGCAAAAATCCGAATGCACAATAAGGACATAAAATACATGCCACACTGGAAATATTGCTCCTCGCTCCCTACCAGTGTGTGTGTGTGTGTCTGTCTGTCCTTCCGTCCGTCTCTTTCTGTGTGCCTGATCCCGTGTCTCTTTGTAGACACAGCTGAGAACTCAAGACAGCCAAAATCACCATGAACCTTGGTGTTTTATTTTGAAATTTGTTTTATTTTGTAAAGTATCCGGCTGCACTGTGGCTTTCCTATATGTGATTACCTGCCTGGCTTGAAACATTGACTTGCAGAAGAAACTGAGGAGACGCTGAAGCGACTGATGCGGCGCGTGGGCTGGCGTGCCACCGTCATGCGGGGCCGGTGCGGGACAGATTGGATAACATGGGCACTAAAATTAAAATAACTCAGCTTGCCGGCGCTTCAACATGCAGCTGGGTTTATGGCATAAGTAACATCTATTTTATTTTTAGAATTGTATTAATCAATTTGGAAAATAAAGAAATCAAAGAGGGGTAGGCTCTCTCTCTCTCTTAGTCCAACAGTAGCTCAATAAAGTCGCCATATGAGCCAATACACATCCAGCCAATGGAGAGAAGACATGCAAGCCCAATAATTAATTAAGTTAATAAGTATGAACCTACTAATCAATTTAACAATAACTACTTGGTTAAGATTAACAATTGCGGCCATTGTCAAATGAAACCAATATTGAGGAACAGTGGTCTCCTGTGTCTATGTCTGACGTTTCGTTGGCCCCTCTCTCCACCTCCGACCTCCTCCCTCTGTGGAATTTGTGGCTCTATAACAACATTACACTATTTCCTCTATTGCTCCAGACAACAGAAACAACTCACGCTGTTGTCTTTCTTGGGACAGTTTCAGCAACCATTGTCCTACAAATCAAGATAACAGTGTGCACTCCCACTTTAAAAAGACATTTTTCCCATCAATCATTCTGATGCACCACATGGTTGGAGCACTCAATGAAAGTGAGTCTGCTTGAATCCATTTGGATTTTAAACATATTGACAAACAAATTCAAGTTCTGCATTAATAGATTGGGACCCTACCTCCACCTAATCAAAAAGCATTTTGGACCCTGTTTTGACTTGCAGAATGGGTCTAAGTTGTCCACTAGACCTCTAGTAAAGTTTGACCTGTCAATAGTGACTGTCATGTCAAGTTTAGGCACCAAAACGACTATTTAAAATTTGAAATAAAAGAATATGTCTTTGGATAAAACACCGGTCCTCTCCCAGACACAAACACCCGTTTCCTGGGATGAAAGACTTGTGTTTTCAACCTTATCTTCTTCCGAGACACAAACTCCTATCCCCCTTTGAAAGCCCCGTGTTTTACGACCCATCCATCGACCCCGACCTATTTCTTTTGCAGATTTTTGCAGTCACAAACACCGGCAGTCAATGTGGTGCTGACAGCAACACATTTGTAAAATACATATGGATTAGAGCGCATTACATTTTGTAGCTATTAGTGCAAATAGTTGATGAGAACAGCCTGGTTAAGGGTTAGTACCTCACCGACGCCCTCCTCCCACACACACAACAGGACCCAGAGGCCCAGTCATTGATAAGGTTTTGTTATTTTTTTTATACAGAGCCCCCACCACCACCGTTACCTCACCCCCATCTCTTCTCCTTCCTGATGCCTCCTCCATAAACAATGAAAAGTTAATGAAGAGGTAACTTAATGATGTAATGAATATGGCGGAGCCCAAGGTCAAAGCTGGCTACAGTCTGGGACTGGGCACAAGACAGGGCCAGGTGATTACACACACGTTTGAATGCCTCTCTCACACGCACGTACGCACAGACACACATACAGTCACAGACACACACACAGACACACACAGTCTCTGCATGCATGTAGATCTAAATATTATTTGTCCACTGGCATTGAGAGAACAATAAAGGACAATGGCATTTGCACAATTCATTGTATTACTAACATCATTATCCTAATCTTGCTTTACTTTTACCCTATTTTTATTTCTCGCACTATGTTGCTTTATACGCTTGTTGACTCAATTTTTCTTACCCTTACGGTCTGCATTACTTGACTGTGAGCAACTGCAACTTTACATTTTTCCCGAGGGGATCTATAAAGTATTCTGAATCTGAAACATTTAGCTTTCTTGTCTGCAGAATTATGCTTCGTAGTTTGCATGTGTGGAAATGTATGCATAGTGCGTGATGGAGGGGGGTGTGTGTGTGTGTGTGTGTGTGTTTTGTGGGGATTGAGGGATGTTTGAAGTACTGTGGGTCATAAAAGTAGAGGGCTGTTTCTGCATGTTTTTAAGTTGTTGTGTGCATTTGCAGCTGTGTGTTTTTGTGGCTTTTGCATTCTTTCCTCTGTGTGTACAGTACATACATATGTGTTTGTGTGTGAGTGTTTGACAGTACAGGGACTTGTTCTGATGTTGAAGATGGTGATTAAAAATTGAAATGGTTTGAATGACACAGTAGAGAGTTTGGCAGAGCCAGGTACGATCGATAGAGCTCTGGTGAACGGCCACTACCCCTACTTGTTGGGCTGGAGAGCACTTGGGAATGTGTTTGTGTAAGGCAGAGAGAAAGTGTGTGTGGGCTGTGCATGTTATGCCTTTAAATAAGGGCCTGTAAAACCTAATACACTTTAAAAAGACTATCTGCTGGGAAGCACAGCACTTTTACTTTGAGTTAGCTTTAGGCCAGCCTCGACACGGTGTTAGAAAAGGTATGGACACGTGTGTCAGAGAGTCGCTGTTTTTATCGCTAACAGTAAAGCCAACCCAACACATTTTCATTGGGAAAAGAAGTGCATGAGTTCACTCAAAAGAGGAAGGGGAAATTACAGTATATTGGAGAAGGAAAGATGATAAGAAAGAGGGGGAGAGCATGGGAGTTGTTAGCGCGGCTTACCCAGCAGCCAGGTGCTCTCTATCTTCGATCTGTTTGGCCTCCGCCAGGCTAAAGAAGTGTCTACACCTCACTTCATCCCCTTATAGCCTCTCAAACCACAACATATGGGGGAGGGGAGGAGCAGGAGGAAGCTGTGGAGGCTGAGGGATGGCTGCATGGAGAGGATGGAGGGAGAGGGAAGTGGGAGAAGAAGGAAAGAAGAAGAATGAATGGGGATGATGCAAGTGAAACAGGAAAGACTAATGCACATAGCTTTTTAACCCTTGTGTTGTCTTCCCGTCAAAATTGAAAATCAACACTTATGTTGGTGCTTTTTAATCAATGTTTTTAACTTTTTCTCACGTTTTGTCACTTTTTTACCTTTAACACGACGTAACACTAACTTATTAACTCTAGCTTTATAGTTATTTTTGGAATTTATGGTCAATAACCCTCATTTATAGCTAATTATACCTGATGTTTGAGTTAGAAAAGCAGAAATTATTAATTATTTCGACTAAAATTAAAGGAATGGATGTTGATGGATAATCACAGACTGGAATATGTCAAATTTTACTCAATATTATTTCAAAACCACTTTAGTTTTTTTTTTTTTTCAAATGCTATAAAATTGAATAAGACGCCCCAAATTAATGAAAGTAGAGATTTGTACCTGCCAAAGAGCGTTGTGTGGAATCATTCATGTTATTTTGGGTAATTAAAAACAACATTGATATATGAAAACAAGTCAATTTGACCCGAGGACAACATGAGGGTTAAATACAAAAAGCCCCTTTTTTATAGTGTAGCTTAGCTAGCATGCAAACTTAATGGCAAAGTTTGAAGTCCACTGAAAATTGAATTGATTATGACTAAGATTGGCAGGCTGGCAAACGAGTGTAGAGGCTTTATAACAACAGCTACCTCCTCTTCTACCCTTTAAACTTGTCTGGTGTGAAGTTAAGTATCTCTACAAATGATATGATCATCCCCAGCAGATCTACCTTTGAGAAAACACTTGTTTACCTAAAACACATTTTTGTTACATACTTCGGTGTGTCTGGTCAGAGGCAGTGCTTGAGTAAAGTGTAGCGCTGTATTTAGACATTGCAGCAAACAGTCGCTGCCTGTCACAGCAGCACAGACACCATAAAGCTACAGGGAGCTTATACAAGACCAGCATGGGTCCCTTTCAGAATAAAATGCTTTTGCAGATTCCTCCTTTCTCACTTGAATCCACAGGGGCCGTAAGAATCTTCCTGCATATGTGTTTCTCATCATGATGACATCACCAAGCTTTAAATACAGTGCAGCTTTTTCTGTTCTAGTGGCTTTGTAATAAGCTCTTGTCTCCACAGTGTTTACACATTTTCACAACCATCAAATTAGATTCTTTGAAAAAAAAAGGTTTAAAAAAAAAATGACACCTTGATTCAAACACTTCATGCTTTTTTTTAAGATTATGTTTTGGGACTTTTCCACCTTCAATGGACAGGACAGCTAGGTGAGAAAAAGGGGGGGAAGACATGCGGGGAATTGTCACAGGTCTGATTTGAACCCTGGACCTCTGCGTTAACACTTAAACGTCTATGTAAATGTGCGCCTGCTCCACACACAGATCCAACCCGGCCACACTTGCCTTTTTGACTATGTGTGTGTGTGTGTGTGTGTGTTACATTGCCTTGGTAATGTTTGCAGCCCTGATGAGTTGTGACAAACCCTTTTGTAACTCATTGCTTCTTTGGATCCCTAGACTTCGTACACAGCGGTGCCCACGGCATCACTCACCAACCCTCTATTAAGATCCATTGGTTGGTGTGCTTTTTGGTGACTCAGGCTGCACCGGTGCGGCTATACGTTACTCGCTCCCAACCGTGTCGTGAGTCATTCTCTATGTCATTCTCGCAGGTTTGGCCTGTCAATCAATCTCCTCTGTGAGCTAAAAAACACACAATACTAAACTTAGCTTCCCCCCAAGGCAATCTGTGATCCATCTGATCTGCTGGACAGAAGGCATGCTAATGTACTGGCAACCTAAAATATTATATTATATCATGTGCGGATCATATTAGATGATAAGAATAGAATATTTGCTGTGCTGTGTTTTATGAAGGTCAAAGAATTGAATCAGAAATCTTTCACCGCTGACCTACACTGTTTTGCATATTATATTATATTATATTATCACACGGGTTGCATTCTCATTTGAAAACCCATAACAGCCTGAATGAGGTTTGATGTGCATTTATGGTTTGTGTTTATGAGGGGATCCCAACTAAGATGTGCATAACACCACTCAGTGAAGATGACACAAACATGCGCTCTGTTGTCTGATTTCGATAAATATGACGATACGAGGGATGGGCGTCGCCAATGATTTCCCCAATCGAGTCGATTCCGGACTCGATTCGATTCAATTAACATGAATTATGTTACATTTCAGTCACAAAACACATTCAGCTTGGAAATAAAAGAGATTGTCAGATGCTGTAAATTGTACAAGAATCAAGCGTCAATATTTTTTTTCTTTTAATAATGCACCAGGTTAATGTTTACATTGAGAATCAACCCCCTAAAATGTTGGTGTTGGGTCATACATTCATATTTTAAAAAGGCATATATTAAAAAGCTTTTGGGATTTTATTAATCAATATCACTCAAACAATAAGATTGATTTGAATTGGAGAATTGATTCATTTGACCCCAGCCCTGATATAAATGGGTCTGCCATTGCAGCAATCAATGGTGGAATGTAACTGAGTACATTTACACCAGTACTGTGCTTAAGTACAAAGGTTGAGGTACTTGTACTTTACTTGAGTCTTTTTCTTTTCATGTCACTTTCTACTTCAACTTTGCTACATTTCAGAGAGAAATACTATACTTTTTACTCCACTATATTCATCTGACGGCTCAAAATGACTTCTACTTAAGTCACTATGTTTTTTTTTTTAAATCAGGGCTTTTACTTGTTAGAGAGTATTTTTACAGTGTGGTATTAGAAGTTTTACTTAAGTAAAGGATGGGATTACTTCTCCCACCACTGGTTGCAATCACATACAAAGAACAACCAAGGTGAATCCAAAGTGCAGGAATGTGTAGCACTGTAGCTGCTAATGTGCCGACAGCTCACACCATGTGGGACTTCATGTCTACCGAGCCACTGGATCCAATTCTTTAAAGGGACGTGTTGAATATTATAAAACCACTATAGACCGTGATCACGTGTTCCCCAGGAGAGATTTCCTCTAGCAGTAGACAATCACAACACATGTGGCTTTTTGGGTTGGGCTAAGTTGCATCGATGGATGGCCTGCGAGTAAAAGGCCTGTGTATGTTGAGCGTCGTTTACCTCCGGGTCATTTTAAGAAATGTAAACACTCAATCCCTCCGTCAAATTCCATTAAACCCTGTAAGAACACAAACACACACTCTAAAAAAAAAAAAAAAAAAAAAAGGCCCCAAGCAGCAGCATTAAACAAGGGCTCTCATTTGGACATAAATAGTGTGATCTTACTCATAAATCACGCTGGGATTGTACATTTGGCCCGGGCAAAGGCTTCAGGTTTACACACCCTTTCTGTAAACAGGTTCTGTGTGTGTGTGTGTGTGTGTGTAAGTGTGTATAAGTGTAAGTAAATGTGTGTGCGCAAGGTTACCGGGCTTGATCCATTTAAAAAAAAAAAAAAAAAAAAAAGGGAGCCTTGCTGTAATCAAAAACAATAACCGCTCAAAACGTAAACTCTTCCAAAGCCCCCCTCCCCACACTCGTCCACCCTCTCCTTGAAGTATGAAATAATATTCTGTGTGTGGGCCCTGGCCGAACGCTGAGAACGCAAACATTTCACAATAAAGTTGTTTAAATAAAGGGCCTTGGCATAGATGGCTGGGAGATAGAGGACATGCTGCGTTAATTACAAGCGCCCGTTAAAATAAACCGCCGGTATAAAATATGACTCTCTCTCTCTCTCTCTCTCTCTCTCTCTCCTTCCCTCTCTTTCCCCATTTTCGGGGATTTGAACCTATAAAATGTCAGCGAGGTGTGTGCCTCAGATGTGCTGTTTGGAGACCAAACACAACGGCAGCCCTTCGGCTTGGAGATTAGAAAAGAGAGATAGGCACAAAAAAAAGGAAAGGGGGGGGGCACAAAAAAACACACAACAGAGCTCTACAATCAACAAAGAAAGCAGTGTTTACTCTGCATTTAAAGACTTTTGAATTCTTCTCGCCCCCGCCTCGCCGTTGCATGGCATTAACTGAAAGGGGAAAATAGCTCAGTTAAGCACCCCGGTTTATTATTCTTCAAACTCTGAAGTCTGAAAAGTAATAAGCTTTAAAGGCACAGTAAATGTACTGGTGCTCTAGCGCTCCGTATCCGTTTCAGCCTTTTCCCTTACCAGGCGGTATGTGTGTAAGTGAGTAAAGTTACATCGCAAAGAGAGAGAGAGAGAGGGAGAGAGAGACAGGCCGAGAGATGGATTATTTTTCCTGAAGCGTGGACTTAAGTTTCTGCTTCGTGCTGCTGGGTGGCCCGCTCCTCTTTAGCCGTGTTAACATAAGAATAGAGGGGTGGCCGGGTGGTTGGGGGGGTGCATAGCATGGTTTAAATTATTCTGCGCCTCCGCTGCTGCATAGCAGGAGCTGTTGTTATCCACTTAGAACATCAGACGATTTGTTCCTTCTCCCCTCTCTCTGCTCTCCCTCTCTCAGCCCCGTGGGCGTCTTTATCCGGGACCCTTTGTACCTGTGTTGTGTTATAACTCCTGTCCCGGGCAGGGTGCACCTCATTCCCTGCCACTTGTTTGCTCTTCCTGTACTGGCTTTTCTTTTCTTTTTTTTTTTTTTTTTTTTAAAGTTCTGATCAAAAAAATGCGCATTTACAAATAACTTGTTTTGCTTTTTTAAATCTGCTTCCAAAAGCTCCATATCTGATTCGACACCCTTTGAAAAAGCCAGAATGTTTTGTGGTTGTGGAAGAAGTATTCGGGTGCTACTGATACCACACTGCTACAGGTAAAAGTCTTGCATTTAGAACGCTACTCAAGTAACAATAAAGAAGTATCATCAAGAAAATGGACTCAAAGTAGTCAAAATAAAAGTACTCAATGCAGAGATATCCTCACTTTTTAGAAGTTGTGTCAACCAACTAGGTGTTTAATTAGCAAAATGTGTAAAGTAACTAGTAATGGAGTAAAAAGTACAGTATTTCTCTCTGACGTAGAACGTGGCATGAAAAGAAAAGTTCAAGTAAAAGTACCTTAACATCCATACTTAACCCTTGTGTTGTCCTCCCGGGTTAAAAAACAAACAAAAATGTGACATTTTCGTCCATTTTTTCAGACTTTTATTTTAGTTTTCACCTTACCTACAACAAGTTGTACAGGACTTTTTTTGGAATGCCTGGTCAATAACCCTCATTTATATAGAATTATACCTAACATTTGAGTTAAAACAGCAGAAATTATGACTTATTTTGACTAATAGCTAAGATCAGAGGAATGAAAGTAATCAGTTGTATTTGCAAAGAGTGTTGTATGAATTCCAATCCATTTTTGGAGGTAGTTTTGTTAAAAAGAAACCCATATTTCAGATACAGCCATTTTTTAAAAGGGTCAAATTTGACCCGAGGACAACAGGAGGGTTAAGCGCTGTTCTTGAGCAGGGTGACGTGTGAAATATCCAATGGTAGCCCTCGGTGGGGCGGGCAGTCATCCAGGCCCGGTGACGGGTGCTGTGACGCTCGGAGGCCCAGATGAGGAATGCAGTTATGAGGAGATGTTTGTATACATTCAGCCTGCGCCTTGGAAAAGCAGCGATGGTAGTTGAGCACAGCTTAAAGACATCTGGATGCGATGAAATGCCATTTGTCTAAACAATCAAGAGTCTTACCGAAGCCACCCAACGTGCGCTGTGCTTTTAGTACATACTTGTGCAATGTGCTTCGGCAGAGAACGTAATATTGACAAATATTTCATTGCGACAGCCTCGTGGGATCTCTGAACAAGATTTCTTTTTTTTTTTTTTTTTTTCTCGCATCATTCCAGCTTTCTGCTGTAAACATAAAGCATTTGTGACGGCTGTGTACTTGAGGATGGATGAGATGCGGGAGAAGTTCATTTTTAAAGCCAGGAAGGTGGAAATAGAGTGAGACACTAAACAATTGTGGCATTTGATTCTAAACAAGACTGAGGCAAATCAGTGAGATCCTAATCTAAATACTTAAATGTAATGCTCATTCTTACTGAAAAAAGAAGAGAAGAAGAAGAATGGTGAATAATTACCCCTCAGTTTTTGTTTTTATATTGTGGTTGACCACCAGGCATCACTGCAACAAAGCATTCAGGAGAGTTTAAATGAACTTGACTTGCAAAAGCTACAATATCAACATGTCAGGGGGGCTAAGGGCACAAAAACACAAGATACACACTTGGATAGAGAGTGAGGCATCATCTGTCAAAAAAGAAATGCCACACCTAGAGATTTATTTTCTTCTTAATTCTATTTAAACAAATGATCTGGGCAGTTTTTGCAGCCGGTGCTCTTACTATGCTGTGTGTGTATGTGTGTGTGTGTGTGTCGTAGTGAAGGGGGGGCATGCAGACCTGACTGGGATAATAAGCGTCATGGAATCTAATCAGATTTCTAAGATGAATTGATTGTTGTGAGGCAGCCGGTGCAGGAGTGGGGTTGACAATAAGCTGAAATATAAGTGTTAATTTTTATGCTAATCCTCTGGCATCTCTGTGTGATGCAATTTGGTCCAGCAGCCCCCTCGACTTTGCTGACTTTTGCCACTGATATGAAATTGTCCCGCGCACAGAGAAAATGTCAGCTTGCCAGACCCTGAAAGCTTGTAATTTATTAGGTATGTTTCTATTAGTATGTGTCACAGTTGTTAGGGAGCCACATGCACAGGCAGGCAGACACAGCACCTTGTTCTCTCCCTCCCTTCCTCTCTCTCTTTCTCTATATCTCACTCTTTCTCACATATTCCTCCAACCAACTTGCCTCATCCTTGCTTCTCCAATTTTTATTTTTTTTTCTCTCGACGTGTTGCCATCCACTTTATTAGCGCACACACACACACACACACACACACACACACACACACACACACACACACACACACACAATCTTGTCTCACTATCTTTATGGGGACAAGTCATTGACATAATGCATTCCCTAGCCCCTTACCCTAACCTTAACCATCAAACCTAAATGCCTAACCCTAACCCTAACCCTAACCCTAACCATAACCTAATTCTAACCCTGATCCTAAAACCAAGTCTTAACCCTTACCCTTACCCTAACCATAACCTGATTCTAACCCTGATCCTAAAACCAAGTCTTAACCCTCAAACAGCCCTTTAACGTTATGGGGACCAGCATTTTGTCCCCACAAAGCTGTCAGGACCCCATAAGTATACTGTATTTCCAAATTTTGGTCCCCACAAATGTAGTTAAACATGGTACACACACACACACACACACACACACACACACACCCATGCTTGTTCTTAAGATGGTCTCGGCTCAGTGGCTGCTGCACTGGGGCCTTAATGTATTATCATATATCGGGTGGTCCTTGCCCCCTGGACAAAAGGCTATTTAATACAATTTAATGACATTCCCAAGAATGAGGAAGGGGGAGGGGGGTTAGAAAGTGAGGGATAGAGTAAAAGAGAGAGAGAGAGGGAGGGAAGGGGGGGAAGAGAAGAATCAAAAAGAAAAGGCAGGGGCCCAGATGAAAATAGCATCTGTGTTTTTCATGGCTCGCCCATGCAAACATAGCACTGTGAAATGCGTGACTTTCCCTCCTTTTTCTATGTCTCTGTCTCTGTATCTACCTGCAGGATCACATGTAGTGTGTGTGTGTGGGAAGGGGGAAGGGGGGGTAGGCTGCTCAAGTAGTGGTAAAAATGTCACAATGTAGGTGTCAGAGAGCTATACACTACATGTTCATCATATCTTAGCCCATGGTCAGTATTTTTCTGCGATAGTCATTCAATGTATTTAAAAATCTGTATTTAGTATTTTTTTGTTGTTGCATTTTCACTTTTGTTTGCCAGATGGTGTAGAGGCAGACTATAAACAGTGGGAGACAGAGGGGTTTGAAATGCCACAAAGGTCCCAAGGCTGGAATCGAACCCGGGACGTAGTGGATATGTTTCATACGCTGGGAGCACTTGACGAAGGCGCTCCATATATAGTATTTTCCATTGTTACTGGCAAAGTTGGCCTCGCCCGTGCAGTATTCAAAGTGCATACTCGTGCACAAGGGATTTACAGTAAATCTCTTGTGCATGTACTGGACTTGATACAGAAGACAAAATCCTGCATGGACACATTTTTTTAATAATAATGCGGAAAACCAACAGAACTTTGGTAGCCAACTCCTACAAATGTTCATATACTTAGACATAATTAGGAAACTTATTCATTGAAAATTCAAATAATGCTCAAAGTGAAAAACACTTTAAGGTTAGAAAAAAGATTGTGGTGTTGGTTAAATGTTGAAAAAGTCAACATTGACCCAAGTTAAGTCTCACATTGCCTGGTCTGGCTAGTCCACACAGCATTCTGTGATGGGAGAAAAACATGCTCTGGTTTATAGGCATTTCTTTAAACCAATTACAATAGTCTTGGGGTGCGTTAAGTTCCGGATGGTGCCCCGGTGCCGCTGCAAAATATCCTCGGGAAAGACGTTTTGGTGGAACATACGTTCAAAAGTTGTACCTGTGCAACAGGAAACTCCGATTGGACAGATAGTCTAGCTAGCTGTCTGGATTTACCCTGCAGAGATCTGAGGACCAGGTAACCATAGTCCTCAGAAATCCACCGGAGGTTAGAATTAAAACACAAAGATAGAGGGAGGTGACGGAAATAAAGCTCGAAATTAGGGACATCTGGCGGAGTTTTTTAAGCTTGGATTAAATCACGCGGAGATTAACACAGCATTCCTGTCTGTTATAAGAATGCAACACTTTGTGGATTGGAATATATATATTTATATATATATATTTGCCAGTAAACTGAATCTACGCAGCTGTTTCCTCCTGATATTTACACCAGGTGTCCCCCCTTTTAACCCTTGCGTTGTCTTCCCGTTGACTATGCAACTTTTAGTTTTTTTGGGTCAAAATAAAAAAAAAAAACTCTTTCTACACTTTTCCCGAGGTTTTTGTCACTTTTTACGATGTTTTGTCACTTTCTCCTCTGACATTTTTGTCGTTTATTTGCAATCTTTGAGCTTTTTTGTCAATCTTTTCAACATTCTTTTAACATTGTTTTTGCTTAAATGCTATAAAGTTGACTTAAACGCCCACAATTTGTTAAATTAGTGTTTATTTAACTTGAAGAGCATTGAATGGAACCATCCATGTTGTTTTTCTTCGACAATTTGTTTGAAAGAAACCCAAAATATCTGATATAGAAACTTTGTAAAATGGGACAACAGGAGGGTTAATATATATTACTCTAAACCACCTTCTGTAAACCAACTGTATACTACTGTCTACACGCCACCCATCTAGACTTTGTATGTCGCATTGCACTTTTCTACTGTTTTTGCACTTCTGGTTGGACTCAAACTGCATTTCGTTGTCTTAGTAACCAAAATACAATCAGTTATATCACAGATGTCATCTGTAAAAAAAAACGGAAAAAAACAGGGTTAAACATTGAGTTTTTGGCAATTTTATACACATTATATGTTCTTGATTTACTGAGCTCCATTCTATTCTATTATGTTCTATCATTTTCTATACTTAGTCATCTCTCTCGTTATCTTTAAACAAAAATGGCCGTGCTCCGGGCTCATACGTTGTGTGGTACCAGAAAGCCAGTCAAAACTGTACTCAGTGGGCCCAGAAAACCCACTGAAAGGTTTGGATGCAATTCACATATAGGTCAATTAAATGCAACAACATCTGCTCTCTCCCTACCATTTGCATATAGCATTCATATGTTAATGATGTCCCTTTTTTTTTTTTTTTTGCATGTGTGTATGTGCATGTGTGTTTGTTTCTCTCTGTGTGTATCCCCCCCCCCCACTTCCTCCCCTCCTCCCAGTCTCTTTGTATCGCCAAACAAAAAGAGATGCAGAAAATTTGGATTCATACTTCCCTTTTCGATACTCCCGTCCTATTTTCACTTCCTCTTGCCTGACGATTAAAGGGGAGGTTAGACGAGTGCCACAGTTGTTCCATTGGCGTGCCCCTGATTTCAACAAGAAGCCCCTTTAACAGCAAAGGAGGCAAGGCCCTCTCTCTTCCCCGAGCAGCTTAATGCCTTATAAATCAATGATGACACAGATGGACTAGCGATAATCTATTTAGAATGCCTCACAGCAAATATTGTTGTGCAGATGATTAGACTGCCAGTAATTTTAACTCAGACCCCTAAACCCAATCTTCCGCTTCTCATAATGCTCCTTAGATTCAGAGTGGTAATTTGGGATTTGATATTCTTGTTACTTGAAATAAATTTGGCAAGAAAGACATCTTCAAAATGGTAGAAATTAAAAGTGAAATCAGGTTGATGCAGGGCAGTGTGTGTGTCTATATGCATGTGTGTGTGTGTGTGTGTGTGTGTGTGTGAGAGAGTCTTAGGTGGCATGGGCAGCTTGAGAAACAAAAGACATAAAGAGGTGCTGGTGTCTGTGCCAAGGCTGTAATGATAAGGCATGTTTCTTTAAAGAAGGGGGAGACAGACCTTTAGCAGACGTGTATCTCCAGGGCATTTGTAAGTGTGTGTGTGTGTGTGTGTGTGTGTGTGTGTGTTAGACGGTCTAGTGACACAAGGGGGGTTAATGGCAATCCAGGGTCTTTGCCCCTTTTCATGGTCGACGGGTCTCAATTTAGCATGCGAGGGTGAGGACGAGAAGAGAAGAGAAGAGAAGGAGGAGTGCAAAAATGAAGTGGAGGTTGTCAGACGTGGCAGCTGCTCAGAGGCCCTGATAAATATAAGCCCTTATTGATCGGTTGAAAATGAAAGATCCCCGAGTGGTGTGCAGTATTTAGCTTCTTGTCTGCCTCGTGTCAGCGGTGGCCTTGCCCTGGAGGGATAGATTTTCAGCTGTGCCTCCGGGCACCGCAGAAACACTGGCTTTGATTTCATCTTTAACCTTTTTCGGCTGCGTTGCCTTGACCTCTGCAGCGTCGCTCGCTGAATTTGTTAGATTTTCATCTTGACACGGAGGCCTCCCCCCAACCTCATCTCACCCCACCACCCATCACTGTCTTCTTTTTCGGTGTGTATCTCCTCTCTGTCCACCCTCCTCTTCAGGGTCTATATTTCCTTATCACCTCATCTTTCTAATCTTTCCGCTGCTCTGTTTCTCCCTCCAGGTGGCCATTTCAGTAAGCAGTAGTCAATCAGGGGTGACAGTGAGAGGCCACTTGATCCAAACAGACAGGTTGCACTCCAGTATGCAGTTGGTGTGTTAAGGTAAGCTCATACACACAGCACCCAGACCTTTAACCTGTAACACAAATGTCCTCAACTTGAAGATTTTCCAAATTCTTTTTTAAACCTCTCAACTCGTTTTCACTTTCAAATCGTCAAGTACTGATGCTTGATCATTGGTTTCTTAAAGTCCCTCAGTGCAGGCGCCCATATATAGAGATTTACTCCTGCGGCCCTTTGCTACATGTCATTCTCCCTCTCTCTCTCTCTCTTTCTCTCCCCTTTCATTTCTTCAGCTGTCCTGTCAATAAAGGCCTAAAAATGCCCAAAAAATAAGCTTAGCCCTCATGTTGTCCTCGAGTCAAATTGACCCGTTTTCCTTTATCATTGTTCTTTTTAACTACCCAAAATAACATGATTGATTCCACACAATGCTCTTTGGCAAGTACAAATCTCTACTTTCATTAATTTTGGGGTTTGTTATTCAATTTTATAGCATTTGAAAAAAAGAAATTGAAGGGGTTTCCAAATAGTATTGAGTAAAAGTTGACATATTCCAGTCTGGGATTATCCATCAACATACTACATAATACATAATTTTAGTCTAAATAATTCTTAATTTCTGCTTTTCTAATTCAAACATTAGGTATAATTTCCTATAAATGAGGTTTATTGACCATAAATTCCAAAAATTAAAGATATTAAATTAGTGTTTCGTAGTGACAAACACTAAAAAAAGGGACAAAATTGCAAGAAAAAGTAAAAAAAAAAAAACTTTAGCGTCTGTGTAGAACACAGCGGGTAGCTCAACCAAGGCGCAGTAAGATGACGTACTATTAAGTACTACTGTTACATTAGTACTATTACACGTAAGGAGGCAGGTTGGGCTGCTGGATGGGTAAAACAACACAAAGTCTCACATTGCCAGACTAATAATGAGAATAATATGTGCTTTGGTTCATTGGTATTTCTTTAAACCAATCACAATAGTCTTTGGGGCGGGGCTAAATGCCAGACAGAGCCACGGTGCCGGTGAACATGTGTACGTTCAAAGGTTGTTTTAGTCTCTGGGAGGGAGAGTGTGTTGAAACTCTGTATGAAATGTGCTTCGTTCTCTCACTGTAACGATGAAAGAACAAGACACACACACACACACACAAACAAATGCACACATACGCTCACACACTCCAACTGTTCATCATTCGCTCACCATTTAGTCTTATCCCCAAAGGCACTCTGTCTTAAACCAGCACACACACACACACACACACACACACACACACACAGTCACACAGCTACAGTACACTGCTGCTATGTGCACAGACAGAACTTGTAACAATCTGGATTGTGATAATCTATGATAATCATCCACCACATGCCACCTAAAAATGCACATGGGTGGCATTCAACACCCACACTGGCACGTTGCTTCAGTGCATCTCGCCTCCCTCTGCCGCTCTCCCCAATGTCACTACCTCCAGCGTCAATGTCACCACTCTACTCCCTTATTTCTGTTTTATGTATGAGGAGGCTCGCGCTATAACACAATGCGAGGGGGGAAAAAGGAACAAATCTTCAACAATTTATGTTTGGCATTAGTGTAATTGAATCCCACTCGTATATCAAAGGAAGAAAAGTTGCGAGGTGAGGGTGATATAAATACAAGGTAGGGATCCGTGAAAACACGGAGCTGTCCCTCCCCTTTATCTCTTGTCTTCCGAACAATGTCTCCCATCTCTTTTTTTATTCTCTCCCTCTCTCCCCTTCTTTAGCTAGATGGATGATAAATTCCCAGCCAGAGAGCCAGCAACAGCTGTTGGCAGACAGGCCTGATATGAGAATAGCAGCATAGGATGAGCAGGCATTAAAAATTAATATGCTATTTAGCCTAGGTGTATTTTAGGTATTTGACATTTTCATGTCCGGGACAGACTAAATTTATTCATAGTACAGAAAAAAAAATAAAAAATAAAAAGAGAGGAATGGGTGGAGGAAAGGGTGGGGGGTGAGGGAGATAGAATGCAGGGAACACTAACTGAAGGCCATTCTGGTTTTATGGTCACCATGCTTCACCTTGCCTCCCAGCACAGTGATGTAAGGAGGTGGGGTGGTGGTGTTTGACTACACCTTATATGTATGCTTCACCGCACATGCAAAAAAAAAAAAGGTACCGATCACGTCAGTCAAAAGTGGAAACTGTTCTCCAGTAAAACTCCTTTTATCCACACATGAAAGGTCTAGCTCAAAGTAGAACTGGGCGATATGGAGAGCATCAATAATTGTGATTAGAGCAAATGCATTGATATTGTGGCAATATTGTATGATTGACTGTAGGCACTTTCATAACATATTCACACAAATTCTTCTTCCCATTGCATCAAAACGAGACACTTGGTCAGGTGCCTTTGGCTGAAAGTCCTGTGTTGTGTGACCTCTCATTGGGTAACAGCTAGCCAATGAGAGCCTGGCTATCAGCCTCCTTTACCCAGCTCATGAATATTAATGAAATCAGGCAACATGACGTCAGACTGACTAGCTGTTGTGATTGGCCTGATTTATCCTTTTATTTATTTTCAGAGGCTAGAGCTGACAGAGGAAGTAGCAGTTCATTTTCACATAACACAAACACATATGAACCAAACATATTTCAGAAAATGCAATTAAAAACGGTTTTGTGTGGCAGGGCACCTTTAAGGAAAAGGTCTTGGGTGGGTGACTGGTTGTAAGTCTACGTTATCTTACAGCGCCGCGGTCAATTGGCTGTTCTGCCCAATACCTTCCATACAAACGCTATTTTTCCCAATTTTTGCATCGATATCTGACGCTGAGAGCAAGTGATGGAGTTCTCGAGTTCTGGACTCTGACTCAACCCGGACTCTACTTTGGTGACTTGGACGTCACGTCACTTGGGAATCAGACGTGGGAAACTGGGGCTAGTCCCCAGTTGGTGACGTGTTGTTGACAACTCATGTACAAAAACACGGCATACAATCGTTCAATGGTTAGAAACTGGTCCTTAATATAGAATTTCACACATGCATGCAATCCATTTTGTCCACAATGTGCTATCGATTTAGATTGTAGTCATCCATTGGTTTCAACAGAGTAACTAACATTCATTATAAAAGTTGTGTGCTATTGCCAGTAACAGGTCAAGTAGGCCTATGTTTTGAGCTGCCGTAATCACGGGGGTGGTCCCTGATATTCCCAGGTGGCATGAACGCACCATACCCCTTCTATTGATTTAAGTTTTAACCGTTTCAATTTATAATTATAATATTGAGTTAACCCTAGACCTCTTTCCTAATCTTCGTTATATTACTCAGTCGACTACTTTTAAGAATCATGTTTGTTACTTTTTCTTCTTTTGATTTTCTTTTTCCTCTATTTTATTTGGTTCTTATTCTTATTATTTTAAATGTATAACTGAATATATATTTTGGTACTTGCTCCATACAAAAAGATTTTTAAGAAGAACAAAGGACTGCCAAGTAATTTTAGAGTCACAATTATAGTCATTACTCTGAAAGTAACTTAATTCTTACACTAGCCGTTGTCATATTAAGTGTATACAGAACTTGGGAACATATTATTCAGGGTAACATTGTGTGCTATAATGAGCTGGGGAACATAGGACCCTGGGAACATAGGACTTATTGTCTTTGTTTCCATTATGTGCCTCATATGTCTGGGGGACATAGGACTCTGGGAACATTGAAATGACCCCAGCAAATATCTCTGCTGCCCTATCTGTACAAAAAACCTGATTTGTTTTTCGCATGTACAAAGATGGTTTAGGTTAGGCGTTGAATTGACTTTGAGTCAGGACAGCCCATTGGTCAGGGAATAGGACCTGAAAATCATTGGGTTTTTACAGATCTTAAAACTCATGTCTATCCTGGTACAGAGACTAAGCGAGATATGAGACGGATATAAGATATTTCATTCTTGGTCATGTGTTAGTAAGTCAACCCTATAATGAGAATTTCTTGTCAAACGTGCATCTAAGTTTTCCTGACAAGCGAACTCTTGCGGTCATGTAAGTAATAACTCTTTTCTCTCAGAAGCAAAGGTGGAAGTAGCGACATTATGCCACAAAAGCTCTTTGGAAGGAGGTTGGGTATATGGTTTGCTCAAGCAAGCATGTGACTTTGACACAGAGACAGGATGTTTTACATCCCTTGTTTTTTTGTTACCAACAGTCAATTTTGGTTTCTTTTAACCATGAACGCAATCTTTTTCTGACCTTTACTTCATGTGCCGAACAATCCCTTAACCATACTTGTGGCAGATAAGGACATTTTTCATTGTAAAACAGCTTAAGATGATTCATGTGTTTGTGATTGTTTATGATCATGATTTATTCAAGTCTTTTGGAAGGTGATGCATTAGAACAACACTCTTCCTAGACTCAACACTTCAATTCCAGAAAGAGGACACAGTATGAACATTTATGTGTAAAAAAATGAATAAAACTTATATATAATAAAAAAAAACACAAGATGTACAGAACAGTTGAGTTGCATGTTGATGAGGAATAAGGAAGAAATACTGTAGTAGAGTAGCAATATCCAGTGTTGTCATTTATCCAGATTACACCAGCTGTCATTACAGACAAAATACTCAGCAATGTAAACTTTACATTCTGTTCAATTATGAACATGATTAGATGCAATTCTGCTGCAAAATACATCATACACACAGAAATGTCTGATTTTTCAAGAATTAAGAAGCTCCTCCATTGCTACTGAGCCACCGTCAAACACAAGAACCCTGGATGTCCTGACAGTAAAAGTACAAGTCTCTTGCTGAGCCATGCTAGGACAGTCCTCCTCTCTTTATCACTCCCTCGCCCTCCCCCCTTTGTGATTAATGGCTAATGCTGCTCTAGTACATCTCTATATCCCTCCTCATCCCTCCCTCGCTAATCGTTGTGAAATCTTAGACATGGCCTGGATTTGGCCTCTTTGAGAAAGAGGGGGTTGGGGGGTGAGGGGGGTTGGTTTGGATTGGGGAGTATGGACATTTCCACCTCCCACAGCATCCATATCACTTTTGACTTTCTTCTTGCTTCCCTGTCTTCTTACACTTCAAAAAAAGCCCATATTGTTCCACTATGTTCATCAAGGGACAAACTTAGGTGAGTCGGTCAAGGGAGAGACACTTTGCTCTCCTTAATTCTACCTGGGTGTAGTAGAACACATTTTTCTACAAATCATAATTAATGTCTCGTCAGTTTGGAGCAAACAAAATGGACCACCACAATTTCAACAATTTCAACATCATTTCAACAAAATGATGAGATATTGTGATGGAAGAATGTATGTATGTACACTGATATATTACTAAACATTTTTATGTTGATAAAACAACAAAACATTGTCATACATACAGTAATCATCATAGCAAATCAAATCCACGATATGATTTGACTTCAATTCGATTCAATTATATATATTTTTTTTTCAAAGATACGTTTTTGGCCATCTAAGGCCTTTATTTATATAGGGCAGCTGAAGACATTAAACGGGAGTGGGGCGGGGCGGGGGGGGGGGGGGCAAAGGGCTGCAAGGAGAAGTCGAAACTGCGGCCACTGTGTCGAGGATGGAAATGCCACAATAGAAGCCACATGATGGTTGAAAGGTGCTTTAGAACATTTTCTCAAAGTGTTCTGGGTGCACCTGAATGCACCATGAGTACCAGTCATGTGATTAGGAGCCCACTCCTAATCATTTGTTGTTTGTGTACATAATTCACAGGAAAGGCCAAATGTTGCCACACTGGTGACTTTAGGGGTTTACTTTTTGCTGAGGAAAGTTTCAGAAAAGCTAGCAATTGAAGCTCAAGTTAAGGTCACTTTGTCAAAGTTCTGTTTTCAAGACAAAAAGAGGATTTACACCCTCAAGTGACCCCAAATGTGAATTGAAAATAGTAGTGAATAAAAGATGAAAGGGCTGGCCTGACTAAAAGCTGCCTTTAAACCCATGTAATTGGAACCACAGTGCATGCACGTGTGCTAACTCAACAATCAGTATGTAACAGCTTTACAACAACAGCATCACTTCTGATCGTCTTTATTTATGCCTCTGGTTTAGCAATTGCTCATCTTCCACCTCATTCCTTGCACCCTTCGTTACTCTCTTTTTCACCTCTTTGTGTGCTAATTATTTTATTTCCTCATTTTCCTTATGTGACCCTCACTCTCGGCTCTTGCTCTCCAACTCCATTGCTTCCTCACTTGGCAGCACCTTCCCGTCGCAGTACTGCAAAGCACTGTATATACACTGACTGTTATTACCTTGGGGAACGTTTAGCAGCTCTGTGTTTAACACCATATAACCTCCGCTACATCAGCAGCGGCAGCGCAGAGAAAAACCTGGGAGGTGGAAACCAGAGACGGCTTGTGTTAGGTGAGTGTTTGACTGATCACCACGATAAAGACGACAAGAGA
Organism: Etheostoma perlongum; assembly: GCA_026937815.1. Lineage (NCBI taxonomy): Eukaryota > Metazoa > Chordata > Actinopteri > Perciformes > Percidae > Etheostoma > Etheostoma perlongum. The sequence goes on from CM049371.1 coordinate 32,603,574, forward strand.
GAGAGAGAGGGAGAGGGAGCATGTGACAAGCCTGCTTATTTCAACCTATTAGATGATCAGTGATTCTTAAAGAGAGGGAACATTTCTTGCGATATCTCTCACTACAAAGTACATAGAAATCAAAGCCCTTCACGCTCCGAGACAGAAGTACTATATGAAAGAAACTATCTTAACAGCCTCCTTCATTTCTGCTCTTTCTTCCTTCTGTACTTCCCATTGATTTCACGTAACCGGTGTTAAGTGAAACTATTTACGAGTCAATGGATCCACTTGACTCACTGTGTCGAAGGTAGGCAGTGATTGGCTCCCATTACGGTCAAATAAAGTAAATCTATCTTTGGTAGTACTTGTGTTTTATTCATTATCCTTTATTAAGTGTAGACCATTTTATAGCCAATCAACAAATTCAAAGGTATTTTTTTGGACTGGACTGTAGGGCCATACAGGCCCAAAGGATAAGCCCACCATTGGTCAGAATGGGTGTGATGATGTCAGCGTTGGTGTTTCCCCATTGACCCTTGCCCTTTTGAAGTGTATTGCCGCAACACACTTTTGTACTTCTGCTGTCCTCTGTCAATCAGCTGATTAACTTCCTTAAGTTACATCCACATGCAGATGAACAGTATCTCCCTACTCCTCTGATCTCTCAAACAGCAGTGACAGGAGGCTATTGCTACATAAATATAGTGGGTGGACAGGTTTTGATATTTCATATAAAATTGTAAAAATCGGTGGAATTGAAACTGCAGCGTGATTATGATAATTACTACAGTTTTGCTGTTGGACCCACTTAATACCGGTTTTGGTACCCATCCCTAAATTAAATGATTTCCCTTTTTCATCACGTTCCAGTCAGTCTTTGTAGTGCATTCATCACACATGTTCATATCGCAATGGCAATGAAAATATTCGGTCATCACTACTACGGAATATCTTTATTCACATTATAAAAATCATCTCTGACTATCCCTGTAGCAATTTTGCCACAATTAAGCATATTGACCTTACATGTTTCAGCCTTATACCCTGTTTTGACCTAAAAAACTGTGTTGTGTTCAAATTGTCACAATGATCCTTTGAGTCTACAGCCTCTTGGCAGAATTTCCCCACTAACATATTGTACAGATAAACCAGCCTCCCTACCCTATTCTCCCTGACAGGGAATTGTGGGTGTTTATGTCTGTCTCCAAGGGGTTTTAGCGGGGTAGGGAAGCATCTTGACGGATAACAGAACTACCAAAGGAGTCAAAACCGAGTCATGTCCATGTCTATCAATGTGATTGTCCACAACCGCGAGAGGAAAAGTCACGTAGACCAAACACTGACAGCAGCTCAGGGAGCCACACTGTCAGGTGATTATTAAAAGAAAAAAATAGAAGATTTACACAGCGTTGGGGGGTATTGGGCGCTGAGACATGAGCTCACACACATCCGTTCAGGGGTTTCTCTCTGCGTCACATCATCCTCCCAGGATATCAGGTTGTAATTGATATATGGGCTCGGCTGTCTCTCCCCACCCCATTGTTGTAAGTATGTGTGTGTGTGTGTGTTAAGGTCGACTTATCTAGATTTCACCCGTGATTCTTCCTATTACCCTCTCTATGGGCTGACCCGCCACTCCCCGTGCGGGATGGATTGAGATGGATGAGCGCAGAAAAAAAATGTATAAAAAGTAGTTGCGTCATTCCCCAATTCCACAAAAGTCCTAATATGTTATCAAAGTAACTTCCAGCATATTAGTGACAAGAGGCCCCAACCCCCTCATATCCTCTGTCTCTCCCCCCCCCCCCCCCCCCCACCCAGCATCCACCGCCTCCCTCCTCTTTTGTGGCATTGCTCGCTCGCCTCGGCAAGCTTCCTGAATTAAACTGCCGGCTTCCTGTTCTTTTATATGCACGGCCACATCTGGGGCGCCCGCTCGCAGGGCCCCGCCGCTTAATAACAATCACCTTCCCTTTCACTCGGCCCTGATTGTTTCTAATTCGCCCTGACAGATAGTAGCTGACAAGCCGCCCGCGCCTCCCTCCCTCCGTGACCCGAGCTCACTCAGCACACTTATAAGGCCTGTCATTTTTAATATTTGATTTTCACTTCGTAAAAAGTTATGTGTTTTAGAGCTGCCACAGCCACAGCCACCATCCCCCCCCCCCTCCCCAATGGTATGATGAAATCTGTATTTAACTGAAACCACATCAAATCCCTTCCTTCCTCTCTTCCTCCTTGGCCCTTTTGACTTTTCTTTTAAGCCTCCTGCTCTCCATCTCTTCTTCCTCCTCCTCTTTTATTAATTGTCTTTCTCTCGTTCTGCCTTCATCATTTCCACCTTCTCCTTTCTTTCTGTCTCTTTCGCTCAATCTCGTCCTCTCTCTTAGTTTATGCAGACAAAGCAAGCGGGAGAATGTAGCAGCGGGATGGTACAGACTCATGTGAGCCAGTCTGTAACCCACAGTGAGCCACCTTTGCAGCCACATTCATCCAGGCGTATACAGTACAAAGCCACACGGCTAAGAACAGAGCTGTGTGGATCGACAAATACCTGGTGTCCACATCCTTCCGTCAGACACGCAGCTTACTGGCTACCAGCGTTTATTTGCTTACCATTGATTCCCATTAAAGGTATATGGAGCCATGTAAAATGCATATCAGGTAGGCTGATCATTAAATGAAAGGATGGATTCATCGACAGCTTGACGGATGACATTTTGCAGAGCGATCCATATAGCCCTTCAATAAAAACACAATTTGTAGCTTAAGACAAAGAAGGGAGAAAAAAGAAGGCATTCAACTTGGAGAGAGCAAAAGAAAAACAATGACTAGAATACTCAATCACAGCAATACACAAAACCCATCTTAACTACCATTGTGCATTAACACAACACCGACCTAATCTTATAAAACACCTAGCCCAAATTTTTTTTGCCATTATTTTTGACTGATGCTGATATGATATCCTGGTGGAATTGCTGAAAACTAGAAGAAAAAGAGCACCAAGGTGATTTTTCAGAAAATGTGCATCATCCCCAACCATCGCATTTGGCATATCGCCTTTATTTGACCACTCATTTTGGAAACAAAAGGACACATGGTTCCGTGCCAATGCAGGGGTTCATTATGTAGCTAGGCAGAATGTTAGGTTGTGAGGTCATGTACTGTCAACACATTCTCACTACCATTGCGTAAAATACAGACGCTTTGTCAGGTGCTTTTGGTGCAGTTATTGACGCTAAAAGTCTCTTTTAGCGTAAAACTGTATCTAAACGCGCTTCACCTAAACACGCTTGGTCTAAACACGCTATTGGCATCACTTTTGACACAGTTAGGTTTAGGAAAAGATCGTGGGTGGGCTTAAAAAAGGTATGTTTCCCATGACAAAAATGGTTTAGGTAAAGAAGAATGGGACAGTTGGGTTTAGGAAAGGAAGAACGGGACAGTTGAGTTTAGGAAAGGAAGAACGGGACAGTTGAGTTTAGGAAAGGAAGAAAGAAACAGTTGGGTTTAGGAAAGGAAGAACGGGACAGTTGAGTGTAGGAAAGGAAGAAAAGGGACAGTTTGGTTTAGGAAAGAAAGAAAGGAACTGTTGAGTGTAGGAAAGGAAGAACGGTACAGTTTGGTTTAGGAAAGGAAGAAAAGGGACAGTTTGGTTTAGGAAAGAAAGAAAGGAACTGTTGGGTTTAGGGTTCACCCACGCTGAAGGGTGATTTTAGCATTGTAACTGACGGCCATGGCCCAAACATCTTTCATCAGTTTTAATGGCTGTAACCACAACTGTTCCTGAACATTAACCATTGAGTCTTTGTTGCCTAATCCACACCATACCTCAACCCATCGGCACAAGTGGTGCGGTACCTGCCACAAGGCTTCATTTTAGTCAGCAAGCTTAATCCATTATTTCCAATAACTCAATCTTTAGCTTTTTAAGCATAGTAATATGCCTGTATATTGAGATATTTTGTATGAAATGAAGTGTAAAAATGTGTCGTAACGAGCGCGGTCCCTGCCGTGCCATACATGCTAATCCAGCTTCCTCCTGATTCTGCCTTCATCTTATATGAATAAATAGATGGAAATCAGCATCCAAAAAACAATGGGATTTTTAAATGTTCATGACCTCACATAAGGGTGGCCGTCCCTGTTTGTATTTCTCGCGTGTCAATAACTGGTCCATGCTTGGTGAGAACAGAGACAGATGAGGTAGCTAAAGGGAGCTGTTGGATGGAGAGTGATCCACCACTGCTAGGGTTAAAGATTTCTCTTGGCGCAAACTATGTGTAGGTAAGGGTAAGCTCATGGTGGGGCTGCAACTAGTCTCACATTGCCAGACCCCCCAAAGCACCACGGAGGAGGCGTCTGGCTAGTCCACACAGCATTCCGCTTTGGGAGAAAAACATGCTCAAATTTATTAGCATTTCTTTAAACCAATCACAATCGTCTTGGGCGGCGCTAAGCCCCGGACACAATAACACTGCCTCTGCAAAATAGCCTCAGGAACAAACTTGTTTTCGTGGAACATTTCGTGTACATTCGTGCGAAAGAAAAATCAGATTGGACAGATCCACCGGCGTTTAGAATGCTAACTCACAGAAAATCAAAGGTAACGGACATTCGGCCTTAAAAGAGGGACATTCAGTGGAATTTCACACAGAAATAGAATGTTGTCGATATAGATAGGGTGAAACTACTTCGTTGGGTAGGGGTCTTTCTCTCCTCATCTCCTGTCAGGTCTCTACTCCCCCGCTGTTTATAAAGGACATATACAAAATAATCAGACAATAGTCATTACTAAACAAAGAACTTATGCTGCCATTTGTCCTGTGAGGATGGTCTTCTGGGCCATATGGATAGTATTTCTCATCTCAAACATACATATTAGAGGTGGTGGAAAAAATCGATACAGCATAGTATCGCGATATTTTCAGTGGCAATACTGTATCAATACACAGGCGCCAAGTATGGATCTTTTATTATATATGAGTTGGGCCATTTGTCTGCTTGACAATCCCATTTTGCAGCAATAAAATTGAAGTGATATGAAGAGAAAGGTATCTTTTTAGATAAAACAGATGATGACAATTTTGGGGACATCATCTGAAGTTGGGAAAAAGGTTATAGATGGCAATATATCGCAGAATATTGCAGTATGTTTAAAATCACAATTATATCGTATTGTGGCATAAGGATCGTGATTATATCGTATCGGGAGGCGTCTGGTGATCGCCCCCCCATACATATCCCTCGCCACCAGTAATACCAAATCAAATAATTTATCATCAGATCATCCACCAACTCTGCAAACACTTTTCTTTTTTCCTGTTATTGCAGTCACCCAAAACATTGTCTAACAAACATACCCTCATACCCTCCGCCTCGCCCCCCCCCCAAAGACATACTTCAATTTCGGGATACCGAGGTGCCCCGAGGCGCCCCCACTGCCAATCTCCATCTTTACCCCAACGACAAAAACACAACTAATTGGAGTACCATTGCATGTTTTCACTAAAGGCACAATTTAATTACATCTGAGCTGGGAATGAGTATTTTGGGAATGTGTGTATGTTCGTTCAAACAAATGGAGCGAATGAAAAGCAATATTTGTTTTGCTTTGATTAGCAAACGGGAAGGGTAATTTGTTAAGGAGAAAATGAGTGAGGGCAAAAAAAAAAAAAAAATCTCTTTAACCCCCAGCTTTCCAGTGGTGGACTACACACACACACACACACACACACACACACACACACACTTCCTCACTAACGTTTGTGCCCCTTCCATCTCAAACATTAATGAACTTTTGCTCCTGGCTTTGTGACTCTGACCTCCCTCTTGTGCTCTCTTTTTTTCTTACTTCTATCCCCTTTTGCTTTTTTCTCTCCAGTCCGCCTTTGTCTCTCTTGTATCCACAGTCTCTGTCCTGTGGTCCTCCTGTTCATAAATCCTGTCTTAATAACTCGGTGAATAATGTAAAGAGTATTGTTTTCTCCAAGGTTGTATTAATAAACATGAATGAATTTATTTGTCTTCACCAAAGCATGATTAATGCACATTAATGCCTGGATATTGCTCACTCTGCCCTGCATCGCCAAGCACATATCACCCCCACCCCGTCTCTCACACCAAAAAAATAAAAAAATAAATAAAGACCTATCAACATTAAATATTTATGGCATAATATTAATGGTTTTGTAAAGAAAATAACAAGTTATTAATCCTCTGATTAACAACTGATTAACCTTTTTTATTAAACACGTGATCCGTGCATCATCGACTCAGGATATGTCGACTGACTGCGCTTCAGAATAATTATTTTTGTGTCTTTTCTAATTGCAAAAAATCGCATGGCTGAACTATATGTGTATATGTGTGTGTGTGTGTGTGTGTGTTGCTGCTTTCTCTTTTGCCTCGACACATGCACAGACACAACGATCACAGTTGTTCAAACAACACGAGATGTATGTAGCCCGAGATTACGACGAGGGATAAAGGAAAAAAAAAAAAGGAAGAAAATAAAATACACAAACATAACATAACTGGCACATTCTTTCACATTGAGGGAGAACAAGTGCGGCGCCTAAATTTAGCGAGCAGATCTTTTTTTAAAACAATGGGGTTTAATTCACATATCCGTTTATTCTGCAGTTACTGGCATGGGGTGGGAAAGTGGAGTGAAAACACGGCTGAAGGACAAAAACATTTCTTCTCCTTTTTTTGTGCCTCTGCTCATCTCGACGCTATTGTCTGTGTATTTTTAGTTCTTGTCAACTGAGAGACAGTTGCGTTGTGTTTTTCTGACATAAAGGCACTGACTTCAGATTGGAGGAGAATTAGACACAATTTGAATATCTGGTTTTAGAAATCCACGCAGTGTCTTTTCATTTGTTCTTTTTACCTCCGCCGAGGATTGTTGATGTGTTTGTTGGTGTCTGTCAGAAGGATTTCAGACAAACCTTACCGGCCCGATATCATGAAATTTGGTAGAAGGGTTCAGCATGGGCCGAGGAAGAACATATTACAAGTTGGAGCGGATCTGAATCACGGGGCAGATACACAAATTACTTTTAACTTTTGTTAACATTGTGAGAAAGGGCGTTTCTGCTGCATTCATGTGGCGTCAGAATAGTAGGAAAAATTAACTCCTGACTGGGGAAATACACACTGCATTAACCCTTGTGTGGTATTCCCGCCGACTTAGAAATGTTTGTTTTTCTGAGTCTAAATTTACAATGAAAAACCTTTTATCAAGGTTATGGTCGTCTTTTTTTTTACCCTTTTGTGGCTTTCCCCCAATGTTTTATGTCACTTTTTCAACGTTTGTCGACTTTTTCTGAACCTTTTGAAATCTTTGAGGGGTTTCCCCTAAAAAGCTATTTTTGATTTTTGATTTGTCATTTTTTTGTTTGTAACTTTTTTTTCAACATCTTTTCACATTTTTGTCACTTTATTTGACATTTGTTCACATTTTAGTCACTGCCTATGGTCCCCCAGTGGCCACAACCTCCAGCCTCCAACCCAACCCCCCTCCTCCCCCTCCTCCTCAAAAGCTACAGACTCAGATATGGCACATGCTAAGGAAAGCTCATTGTGGGACTGGCTCTAGTGGCTGTAATTCTGGGAAAGAGACTTCAGATACAGTATTAGGGGACCACTAAGGTCTATATAAAAGAGACTTCAGATACAGTATTAAAAGGGGGGGGACCACTAAGGTCTATATAAAAGAGACTTCAGATACAGTATTAGGGGACCACTAAGGTCTATATAAAAGAGACTTCAGATACAGTATTAGGGGACCACTAAGGTCTATATAAAAGAGACTTCAGATACAGTATTAGGGGACCACTAAGGTCTATATAAAAGAGAGTTCAGATACAGTATTAGGGGACCACTAAGGTCTTTATAAAAGCATCCAAAGAGCACCATGTCATGGGACCCTTAACATTGTTTTTACACAATTGCTTTTCATGCAAACTCCAAAGGCAATCAGCTGTCTCCACCCTTTATTGGAAATGTCTTAAGCTCGCTGCACGGCTGTGCACTTAACATGCATAGTGACATGTTACATCACAGTGAAACACATTTTAACGTTCATTATCTGGAATATGCGTTTTCCCTAATGTGTTAGAACAGTGAAGGAGACAGATATGAGCAACAGAAGTTGTTTCAACTTTATTGTTGCTGAATAGTCATCACTACATTATTGCAATTGACCAAACAGCCATATTGATTCTATAAACCTATGTTGCCACGCTGTCTCAACACATACAGAGAGAATAGATCTGAATGCCATGCTGTGTATAAATAAGGTATTCCCTGTTTGAATTGTCTTTGTGTAAAGGGAAGCATGTAGTGTCAACACAGCTACTATTTCCTGAAACCCGCCTTTATAGAACTAAGCTCCTCACATCAACTCAGCCTAGCCATCAGTTTTCATGCTTTTCTTCCCATGCACCCTTGCATGCGATCTTTCTAAGCTAAGACAATAGATGTCCTTTTGGTGAGCTGCAAGAAGGGATAACTATGTTGGGGAACACTTGTTGTGAGTCTTTTTATTTTTATTTTTCTTATGCTTTGCCTATAATGGATTGTGGCTCATTCCTGCGTGGGGGGCTGGGGGCTTGCTTTGTTACTCTCCCCCCTTACTCCTTTTTCTCCGTCTTTCTTTTTTTTTCTCCCCTGCTGTTCACCTTGTCCACTTTCTCTCTTAACCATTGAACCTTGCATAAGTCACATTCTCACAGTTCTCTCTCTCTCTTTCTCGATCCATTATCTCAACATTCAAATTTCTCAGTGTCTATCCATCTCCCGTTCTTTCTCCTTTGTCTCTCTTTTAACTCTTGCCATCCTGGGAATCCACGCAAACAACTTACACACCCACCACGCAAAAAAAAGGAAAGAAGAAAACAATCTTTGAACTTGCTTTTAGTGCTGTTTGTCCTAATTGCAGATCATTTTATCCCTGTCAAAAAAAAATCTACTTTTATCGCACTGTTGCCCTGGATGCTGATCCTACTGAGGTTCAACCTTATTTTATGCTCACGGAACTCCCCATAAGACCTGAATTCATCACGTGTATTCCCCACAGCCCTCCCTCCTGTGGTCGCTTTTCTTCATCTCGCTCTGTCTCTTACCAGCTCTGTCTGTTCTTGCACTGTTCACATTTCCTTCTTATTCATTCTTTTTTTTTTCGTCTTGAAGATATCATTTTTTATGCTATCATCAAAATGAATTAGTCTGATCCCAAAATACATAGAAGGACATATGGTTTGGCCCAGTTTCTGAGAAGTGTTTTTCAGTTTTTGGTCATTTTGTGAAAAGGATGTGTGTGTGTGCATGTGTGTTTCTTCATTTACAAGTTGGATTTTCAGGGCCTCTTGGGAGTTGGAAGGTATTTATAGTGCAACCACACCGAGGTGGACTTCACTGTAATTAAGAAAGCAGTAAAGGTGGTTAATTCTACTTTTCTGATCACTGTTTTAATCTTCTGCCTGTTATTCTTGAAAGTCTCACACACACACACACACACACACACACACACACACACACACACACACACACACACAGAGTGCGGCAGGTACATGAGGCTTAAGCCTCTTATGACTCCTTGTCTCCGTGCCGTGCAGACACAACACTGTGTCAGGGAGAGGTTTAGGCATGGTGCGGGCCTTTCTTAATTACTGGGGGATTGCTAAGCAGATACGACTGTGCTTTCACTGCTGGGTCAGTGGCGGCCTATGAGATTAGCTGTACACACTAGCTTCAGTCACAAAAAACTGAGAAATGTGTTCCAAAGAAGTGTAAGGCGACAGAGAATTAACAGATTGCCATTCATATTTCCATTCATCCATTGTCATAAGTCATAAGTATGCGTCATTAAAAGTGTGAATATGTATAAAGGCCTGAGCTACGCACTTGCTTCCAGTATCTACAAAAACTTCTTTACTCGGTAACGCTTGTACTGGCTGTAGTAAAAGAGTGTGTGAGTAGGAGCCTCTTATTTTCCTAATCCTTTGGATGTTAAACACGGGGGACTTGAACTATCATCTTCAATATTTAAAAGAATAGTAGAGACACAGGACAGTATTGCGTGTGTGTTTGTGTGTGTTTTTTGAGAGAGAGTGCTGTGACTTGTCTGTAATTAATGGACTGAAATATCAGGCCACTAAAATGTCAACAGAAAATAAGTTGAGAAACGTTTTTTAGGGATGTCCCGATCCCGATTGCAGCCGATATGGCCATTTTTTAACCAATCAGGGACTGTGATCACCTTCCGTCAATCATTTCCGTCAGCTGAGCACGATTCGCGGCAGAACGTTAACTTGCAAATGACTTACTCATTGACCCGGCTGAAATGTCAGGAGTGTGGAGGTATCCAACATCAATATCTGCAATAACATTTTAAAAAAAAAACGGTGTGGGGTTCTTAAACACAAGAATCCGATCGGGACTCTGTATCGGAACATCCCTGTATATAGACAGTCCTGTCTTTTTTTTACTGTTGCTTGCAAAAATTCTCAGTTATGCGGCACGTTTTTGCGATGGAATCTGCAGAATATTAATGCAATTTTATGCGATGAAATTGCGGCAACAGCGCAAAATAATGCGGTGCGTGCATGATTTCATAATGCCCGCATTTTCGTTGCAAAAAAGGCAGAAATATCTTAGCAGAAAGTTGAAAAATGCTGCTTCAACGTGAAGTGAACGCCATGGGAGCGTTATGAAGTGACGGAAAAAGAGACTCTCTTGTCGCGTGTGAAGTGAACGCAACATTTTCAAACTTTCTTCAAAAATATTTGTGACTTTTTTGCAAAGAAACTTTTTCAGCATAAATCGCCGATATCCACGCAAAATAATGCGGGGTTTACATGATTCCAAAATACCCGCATTATTTTGCGTGGAAATCAGCAAATTATGCTGCAAAAGTGTTTTGGAAAAAAATGCGACCCCGCATAAATATGCGTACCTTGGCTGGTTATGCATTGAATTATGGTATTGCATAATCATGCTTTTTTAGACGGACTGTATAGAGGTGAGAAAAAAATGGGTGGAGCAACATAAAGTCAGATACAGGGGATCATTGAATGGTTTGATGAGTATGAACGTGTGAAATGTGAAATACATGCTGTGCCCTTCACATTCAACAGATTTCAAGCCCATTAATCAGCTACAGTATTGGCAAACCCGTGCCCGCACCACCACCAGCAGAACTCCACGATTACATAATTGCGTCAGACCCGGCACATGCCTCTTGAAATTTGAAACGTCCCAGTCAGAGGCCGTGCTGACAGCCCCTGACACTTGCTGATGATTGGCTTCTGGTGGTCTGTGGTGACTCTGACCCAATCAGATCCTTTGAGCATGTCTGCCATGGAGAACTGAAGCTGTTCTGGAGGCTTGTGGTAGACCAACACCATACTGAGAGTCTTATTGTAGATTTTCTTTCTTTAACTTGTCATCCATGGACATTCCTAGAGGCCTCTACTTAATTTCTACCACACTTTACCCTAACTAAATTACTATAAAGCTTAGCAATTTGCTGCACCCCATCTTACACTGATTCTTACTCTGAAAAGTCTAACTTCCTGTACAAGTGTCTGTGGAACCTTTTTGCACATGTACAGTACTTCAGTCATACCTACCTCTATCAGAAAGTAGAGAAAAATGGGTGGAAAGTGGTTGAACACCCACTTTTTCTCCACTCTGTGGGGTGCAGAGGCCTGCCACTCAGCTGCGCACACATTAGATTTGTCACTGAACAAATACGAAGACGCGCCGGGCGCAGTCAAAACACTCCGAGCCATCGCGAGTTTCGGTGGGAGGATGACACTTTTGCCTCCTTGTCACGAGCGCGAGTTTGGACGTACCATCACAGGAGTTTCGGTGACAGCCCAGTGAAGGCTGCTTTGTTTGCCTAAGTCGTCTCCATTCCCTCTAATGAGCCATTATGGTTATGTTTTGTCTTGGTTGTGTTCGTTGGCTGGCTGAGTTTCTGAGACGGCAAGACAGAGGAGACATGGGTAGGGGGTGGAGGGGATGGGGATGTGGATGGGGGGAGGCCCCCTGTCTTCAAATCTCCTTGTAGTGTTTCAGGAAAGAGAAGCTACTCTAGAGAGACATAGTCATTGAAAAAGTGAGGGAAGAAATGGAAAAAGTTTTTACCTATATATTGAATTTCATTAAAAAAAAACTGTAATAGGGCGGACTAGCTCACCCAGTAAGAGCGTTCGCCACATGTAGACTGAGTCCTGCAGGGGCCAGAGTTCGAGTCCGACCTGTGGCCCTTTGCTGCGTGTCATCCCCCCATCGCTCTCCCCCCTTTCATGTCAATCCACCTTTACTACAACAAAATGAAAAGCCCCAAAACAAAATCTGGATTCAGGTAATGTTGTCAACTTCTGATATTGTGGATTCCTTACAGATGTGTTTTTCCCACTTTCGACACAATAATGACCCTCAAAACCTTCTATTGAACTAGTCCTGCAACTCTGATAACATCATTTCACTCTTAAACGTATCCTAAATCATAGCCTGAGTCTCAAAGCCAAACTCTTCACTATCTTCCTCCATATCCTCCTTTATCTTTGTCTTTGTTCGCCTGGAGGTGCGAGGAGCTTCCTGTAACAGAGCGGGATGGAAGTGTGGGGGGGTGAGGGGAGTTGGGTGGCTAAGCAGACACTGTGACAACCCACCTGTCAGCAGGTACTCAGTATAATTGGTAAACGAAGGCCGCAGGATAGTAGCGGGGCCCCTTCTCTTCCCTCTGTCTTCTGCTCTGTTCTTAGTTTGACGCGTATTTGAAGTTGCCAGGCAGTCTTCGGAAGCTCGTATCCTTCCTTGTTCGGTTCAGAGAAAGACACAGGACAACCAGGAGTGAGGAGAAAAAAAAGAGGAAAGAAAGTGTGGAGAACACATGTTAAATATGAAACGCTACCTGGGTAAGTTCGCTGAAGGTGATCAGCCAAGGAGTGGACATTGTGGATTGCCCAGTGGATAAATGTATGTATAAATGTCTCTCTCTCAATGCCAGTTCCAGCCATCAGGCTCTGTTTGCCCTCTAATGAAACATATTCATCTTCCTCACACTCTCGCTCGCCGCTCTCAAACTTACTTTACAGCATAGTCAATTAAACCCTGAGGGGCCACTCTGTGCGAAAAAGGATATATAATGCTTTGACATTTCGGCGAGTCCGCATTAGGCACACCCATAGAACATTCCGCTTCGAGCTGGATGGGAAAGAGTCATGCAAGCCTAGAGGTAGAGGATAGCCAGTCAGAGGGATTGGGTCTCTTATAAGCTAGTTAGCTCTCTGGATTCAGTTACTTATACTGATGTAATAGGGCAATTGTAAGCTGATACTGAAGTCTCTCTGTGACCCCTACACTGGCTCTTGTTCTCATATTAGGCTACCTAATATATAGCCTACTCATGCGTATATAGTGTAATGGTAGACTAATACATAACTAAAATGGACTGAACTCAATAGAGGAGTGCATTAGTGTTGCGAATCACCATTTAGGCTTCTTAAATTTATCCAAATATCCTTCAAGGGATTTTTGTTATCTTCGGTCTTATGTAAGGCTGCTTGATAATGGTCATGGTCCTTTTGGCCAAAATTAAAATCACAATTATTTAACAGGATTGCTAATTGACTTTCTGAAAGATGTGAAAACGTGAAATGGTTAAACAAATCAACAAGGAAAACCCCTTGAACTGTGAAATTCTCCTTAATACATTTCCCATTGGAATACTTTTTTTAAAGGCAAAATAAGAGTGTAAAACGTAATGTGCAAAATAAGTGTTTTTCTCAATTACATTATCCTTGTGATCGTTAAGAGCCCAAATCGTGATTGCGATTACAATTCGATTAATTGCAAATCTGTGATTGTCTGCCTTGCTTGCTTGGGCTAGTCCCTCCTGGACATTCCTGTAGTCATTGGAACAACTCTGTGTGTGTGTGTGTGTGTGTGTGTGTGTGTGTGTGTGTGTGTGTGTGTGTGTGTGTGTGTGTGTGTGTGATTGTGTCCTCCAGGCTCGTAGTTGATCCTATGTCTCTATGGCATTAAACAGCTTTACAGGGCCAACTTCTCCTTAAGGCCGAAAATCACCCCTTTACACTTTAATAGCACTTCTGACTCAGGGACTCTGGATGTGTGTGTGTGTGTGTGTGTGTGTGTGTGTGTGTGTGTGTGTGTGTGTGTGCGGGCAAGTGTACATCGCATGTGTATCCTGAAGGCAACTCCGTACCCAGTTAAGTGTCAAGAGTGTTCACTAGAGTCAGTTTTATTGTTGCATCATATCACACTGAAGAATTTATCATTTTACGAGGGTGATGACAGAGAGGGTTTGTTTTTCTCCAAGCCACAGTTGCATGTTAGTGTCCTTGCATTTAGATTTCCAGAAGCATTATTTAGCATGTATATAATTGACATGAAAGTAGGTAAGGACAAAAAAAAATAAAACAAATAAATTCAACCACATATTCGTCAGTGCACCAGCGGAGGCGTTAAGGGTCAAAGATCAAGGAGCCTGTCCACATCCGAAGTCAATGGCTGTCCTTGAACAGGGACTGGGGGACAACCTGCTGTCACTACTGATAACATTCATGTTGACAACCCCCAATGGACATCTGATGCCAACCCGGTCTACCCAAGTTTATATGGTACACATTTGTTCCCCAATTATGTTGCGTGGAGATACATGAATGCTGCTTGGATTCATTTGATTTAGATTTTTTTTTAATTTCCTGTGAATGAAGCATTACCTTTATTTACATTGATTAATAGCGTGTGTGTGGGTGTGCTTAGATTTAGGCAATTAAAGCCCTTTAGTTCAGGTTAGACTAGGGCTGCAACTACCGATTGTTTTGACCGATTGTCATTGACGGTTAATCTGTTGATTATTTTCTGGATTAATCAATTAATTGATTGGTCTAGAAAATATCAGCAAATGGTGAAAAATGTGGATCAGTGTTCCCCAAAGCCGAAGATGACGTCGTGAAATGTCTTGTTTGGTCCACACACAAAAAAATTAAAATTAAACGTTTAAGTTTTAAAAAAGTAATCCTAGGTAGGTTATATAAAACTGAAATAAAACAAGATAAGGGGATGGTTAGGTTTAGCTTTTCTATTGATAAAAGATAATAAACAATGGACTGGTCACAAGATTGTATAATAAAGTAATACACTGAGTAACTAATATTAGGATCAAATGAAAACCTGGGTATGTTTCAGGAGACGTTGGAGGCTTAAAACACCATCGAGCTGTGGCGCTCTCTAACTTTTAATAATCATAATGGCCTGGCCAAATCAATCAAACCCAAGCAGTTTTGGTCGATTTTGGGAAGTCAAGGAAACTGCTCCCAATGGGCTTAGACGGTCTTAGGTTTTCTGTTGAAAACCTAGTTTAAACTGAACAAGGGACTTTTAGAAGAAAAAAAAGTTAGAAGGAATTTTTAATATGGGATTCAAGGCATGGTTCTTAACTTCACTAATATTGTATTCCTTCAATTATGTCCAGCCGTCACGTTCGACGGATCAAGCTTTTAATTCATAGCAAGGCATCTCAGATTTCCTATTGAGAGAGGGATAATACAGTTGTGTTTTTGGTTGAGGATACTAATGTTGACTGTTTTATGGTGGATTGTACGTGATTCCTATTTGTTGATTATGTTTGTTTGTATCAATAGATTTGCGTGTGTGTGTGTGTCTAGATGGGTATTTGATATGCCCAGCCACCAATATGTAGAACAACGGCTCTGGGCTTCTATTGTCTTGTGCTGCTCTATGGGGGTTAGCTGGCACTGCATATGAACAGATGTGTTTCAAATCATTGTTGTTATTTACCAGTTATAGGCTACAGCTCAAGAAAATGTCTCCCTGTTCTGATTTATTTATTCGGACAGTGGGTTTATGCAGAGATGCTTGAAAACCTGGATGTTTTCTGCATGGATAGACGGGCAGATTTATTATTCATGAAGCTAATGCATTGTTTCTGTTGCTTTATATCTCTTTTTTGTTCTCTCATCCTGCTTTTTTCCCCTCTTCCTTCCCCCTTGTTCTCGATGATGCTCTGAATTCTCTCAGGCAAAGGTTGGCAGTTAAATGTCTGTGTTGAAATGAGAAGTTTGAAAGACGAAGCTCTAACTCCATGTGTTAATGTATATATAAATATATATATATGTATATATGTGTCTGTGTGTGTATGAACTGATTTAAATCGCTCTTTGAGCACTACAGAATGGCGCTTTAAATGTTAAATGGGGGTTGAAGCCTGCCTGAACTAATTTGTAGGGCTTTGCACCGTGTTGACATTTAAATGTGATAAGAATAGCAAACTGTACCGCCGACCTATTTTGAAGATGCTTTCGGAATACATTCACATCAACTGTGGCCTATAATTAATAAAAAAAGACAGGCCTCCCTCGCTCCAGATTTGATTATAATACAACCTTATAGACACACCAGGGATAGATGAGAGGAGACGAAAGGGAGAAGAAGAAGACAAACTAGGGGAGGGGAGAAAAGAGAAGAATAACAGGAATAAAAAAAAAAAAAAAAAAAAACACAAGAGAAATGATGGGGGCAGGAATTAAGAGGGAGGTGGATTGCGAACACCTGGTCTTTGAGGCAGATTGCGTTGGCTGGCTGCTGTGCTATCACATTACTCTGATCCTGCCTCTCTTGTTTGTCAGAGACTTGAGGAGAGAGAGGAGAGAGGAGAGAGAGAGGGTGGCGGTGGTGGGCGGCGGGTCGGGGTGTGCAAAATCAGCATGCAAATAACACCACATTGTTAACTTAATCAGATGCAGGGGGAGAAAATATGGAGAGGGATGGGAGGAAGGTGTGTGTGTGTGTGTGTGGGGGGGGGGGTGCCAAGGAGGTAAGGCAGAAAGGAAGAAGGATTTTGAGATGAGAGACGGCAGAGGGGTGCGCACATTATAAGAGCACCCACACCCCGGCTCCACCTCCCATCACTGCCCGCATCCAACACCCTGGGGCTGCTCTGGAACTCATGGAGGAGAAGCTGTGTGTGTGTGTGTGTGTGTGTGTGTGTGTGTGTGTGTGTGTGTGTGTGTTCATGCGTGTGTGTGTGTGTGTGTGGAGACAGAGAGTGATGCAGCTTCTTCAGCGCTCTGTCAAGTGGCAGGCACAAGCAGTCCGCAGCCTGGCTAGTGAGCTAGCTTGTCTTGGCCACACCACCGGTGTCACACATTTTCATAATGCTACTGTAAATGTCAAGATATTTATGTCATGAACAATAGGAATTGCAAGGTTCCAATCAACCCATGGCAACCACTTGGACACAAACAACAGCAGTTGGGCTTCTTAAAAATACAGGCCATTCCTCCCTAAAGGCCACAGCTGGACTCTTTTGGAATTTTAGTAATGCATTCTTTCAGGTTAGCACCTAATCAGATGGGAAAACATATAGCATATCTCCCCTGTGTGTGTCTGTGTATGTCTGTGTATGTATGTGTGTGTGCGCGTGCGTGCATGCATGCATGCATACATGCTTGCGTGTGTGTGTGTGTGTATGCGCCCGAGTGTGTGCGTGTGTGTTTGTGTCTCGAGGGATAGGTTCATACAGTGTACTACAGAGAGGTCATTTTTCATTATTAAACATTCACTGCCTTAATGAACTTAGCCCCCTGCCAGAGCACACATGTACAGAGATGTGCGTGTATATGTGTGTGCGCGTGTGTGTCTTTTTAATGAGTGTGTCCACTGTAGCCTTTGTTGTGGAAGATAAGTGTGTGCCGATGCTGAAGGTCAGACAGTGCAGAGAAGAATGAGAGAAATGCAGTGTTGGCCGGAGACAGACAGCTCCGAGCTGAAGCTCTGCTGCAGACAGAATCCTGGGACACGGCCAGAACACACCTTCAGACCCTGACGCACTCACAGTCACACCACATATGGGTGCTGCTATACTTGTGAGCATCTTTATTGGGATACTAACTACATTTATTTACCATAAAAACGTAATGGAAATCTAAATCCTCAGTCACTTTTTTTAGGTCATTTACATTTAGCCAACTTTCTAAACTGTCGCTTTATAAGTTACTTTTAGTTATCTATTCATACCATTATTTTGAGACTTTTCTTTAGACTTTTTGGTTTGGACCACACCTGTGATTTCAGGTGTTTATCCATAAACTCCTTGGCAACTGCCAAATATCCGTATCCGTGGTTATAAATACTGCTGTAAAGTAATTATTTCCCATGTGTTATGGGGACAAAATATTTACACACACACACACACACACACACACACACACACACACACACACACACACACACACACACACAGACACACTCACACACACACACACACAGGCGGTTTAGGCTGTTTAGGCCCTTTTTACACATTCATGAATTCTGTGCGTTGTACATTTGTCGCTATTGCCAGTGCCCAGGTGCGTCTGCATGCATTTTGCACCGGCAACACTCTGAACACACACATTTTTGTGTGTAGCAGTGTGTTTTGTAGTCCGGTTCACAGAAAGGCCTTTCAAAAGAAAAGAAAAAACCGCTCCTCTGAGGTTTCACCCAACTTCTCCTTCCTGCTTTAATCACGGCTGCCTTTCACCGAGGCGTTGGCATCAATGCAAACGCAGCCTCGCTGACATGTCTCTTCCTCTCTCACTCTTTTTCCTCTATTATCTATGCTATTTTTTTATTATCCTTCTGTAAATATATTCATCCCCCCCTCACTCCCCCCGAACCCCATCTCTGATCTTAAGAGCAGTCGCCACAGTGTTTTTCTGATAAAGTCTGATAGATAAACATGCTCTCTTACATCCCCGAGGCCCTCCACCCTCTCTCCTGAGAGCACACCCCTCCAAAGCACTTCCTCTGCAACAATTAGCCTGTAATAAATACACCCTGGCCTTAAAAGTAGATAATGCACAATTCACTCTCTCTCTTTCTTTCCTTTTATATGAAGTGCCACATTAGCGCGCTGTACATATCTGACTTTGAAGCAAAAGAAGAGAAGTGTGGTGATTTAATTTTATTTTTTCTGTTTTGTTCTTTCCTTTCCTCCGCAGGCGCGCCAAAAGTGCGCGAGAATAATAGCAGTTATAAGGCCTCTAAGATATATTGTAACATATGCAGAGAATCGCAGGCATTTCCACTCGAAGTCTGAGCTTCTTGATGGCTTTGATAAGATTAGTTTGCTTTCTTAAACAGGAAGTGCGCTGCTTAAAGAAAAAAAAAAAGGCAGCATGGTTGCATAATAAGTTTAACTACTTGTCAGAGAGCTGAAGTTCCCACTCAAACTCTTCAGATTATCAAAAAAAGAGGCAGAAAGTGGGAGAGGAGACAGATAGAAAGGGGGAGTTTATCAAAGTGATGGAATAAAGAGAGATTTAACACGGTCATATTAAAGAGACATGCGGCAGTTTCAATATTTAAAAATCCCATTTGCTTCGACAGAAGTGCTTTTTCATTCAAGACCATATGGCAGCAGTACCTGTATCCAGCCTCTCTCTTATCTCCGTCAAAGACAAAGAAAAAGAGGAGGAAGGAGTGAAGGTGGATTAGGGGGTTGGGGGGTTGGGGCTGAGGAAAAAGAGATACTTTCAAACAGACATTTAGACATTGAAGAATCATTCAATTATCGGCAGCATGATGTAAAATAATTACCTGATTCGCTTCCTGTAATGAGTGCTGCTAATTAGCCATAGACTTTTGTTTCAGCGGAAACAAGAAAGCGAGCGTCCCAAACGGCCGACTGCAGAGGAGCTGTGAAAAGAAATGTTGTACGTTGAGGTAGCACCCCATCGTCTCGCACGCACGCACGCTTGCACGTACGCACGTACTGTGGCTCACTTTAGGCGCACTTGGCTTGAAGGCACAATTTACCTCGCAATGTATGCACACACAGCTCTCAGTAAATAGTCGAGAGTGCAAAAAAAAAAGATCCTTCTTCTCTTAATTAGCCGTGTAACAATTAAAGTCTCCTCTTAGTAAATTGAACCTTTGTCTCCCTCGCCTCCCGAGTTTGATTTCCGCACCTGTCACAACAACCCCTCCCTTTACCACCACCTCCACCACCCACCACTATTACCTCCACCACCACCAACACCACCACCCCCCTCGACTGTAGTCATTATGCAAAACTCTACCAGAATGCGCTCAGCATGAGCGGAAGAAAACAGCAATTATTTCTGATATTCTGTTATTTAGGCCATATTGACATTCAACTACTATCTCTTTCTCCCTGTTTCTCTCTCTCTCTCTCTCTCTCTCTCTTTCTCTCTCTCGCTCTCTCTCTCTCTCGTCTGCCGCCACCTGAGAAACAAAGTGAGACTGAACTCCACTTGGTTTTAGTCTTAAGCTTATATCTTGTATGTCATCACTGCAGTCACTCTGCAAAAGAGAAAGGCAGCGCTGGCCCATAATGTGACCTACAGATCTGTGTCTGTGTGCGTGCGTGTGTGTGTGTGTGTGTGTGTGTCTGTGTGTGTTTGTTTGCAGCATTGCCATGCAGCACAGAGGGTGACCAGTGATGTAAGCTATGACAGATACACTGTGGTCATTGTCTCTCTGACCTCTTTCTTCCCCGCAGTCTAACCATGCGTGAGCGCCACACACTGCCATGTTTGTTGTCTCACACACACACACACACACAGACACACACTTTGTGTTGTGTCCTGGTTTTCTGACTGATTTGACAGGAAGAAGAGTTTTAGTCACCAGACACAGAGCAGACCAGAGCACACAGGTACATTACAAAACATCTGAGCCACATATTCAGCATCAGGTGAGGAGAAGGTCGATCATTGAGTCATAACAAAACCACAAAAAGAACATATAATATAAGCATGATGATGACAATAACAACATTTCTCAAGAGAAAAAAGTTAGAATTTGACCCTGAAAAAGATAACTGTCATGAAGAACAATCCATCCCATGGCACTTCTTGCACAAGTTACATATAAAAGGCCATAATTGTCCAAGGCCTAATGATTCAGAATTTTTGCCAGTGTTTTAAAAGTTTTTTTTTCATATTTCACTGTGGAAATCAATATGCAGAGACTTGAAATTCAAAACTATGTCATGTCTGTGCTCAGTTGTTCACAATGGCGTATTGTTAAAGCAAATCTTTGCAAGTGGATTTGCATTATGTAGGGAGATTAATCCAACAATAGCTGCCTGGAACATAGTGTAGAATGAACATGTTCAAAATCTTAAAACAAACCTTGACTCATGGTCCACTTAGTAGAATTTTCCAGAACTTTCAATGACCTGTAATGGTCCTCTTCACTGAATGGTAGTGTTAGTTTCAGTATATGTGATTCGTTGAAAATGGGCAGTGGTGGAGGAAGTACTGAATATCAGTACTTAAGTCAAAGTACTAAGTGCCACAATGACAACCCTACTTAAGAAGAAAGTAAAAAGTCCTTTTAATTTAAATGTGGGGGGGGGTTATCAGAAAATGTAACGAAAATGTAACAGATTGTTAGAACAATGTAGATGAGTAGAAAGTATCATGATTGCTGCAAAATGTAACAAAGTACAAGTCAAAAGTATGCACTATTGATTCTACCAAAGTACAGATATGTGAAAAATGGACAGTAATGTAGTATTTGTACTTTGTAAAATTCCACTACTGAAAATGGGCAACATGTTTAAAAGTCCCATGGCATGACTAATTCATTTTATGAGGTTTTTTGACATTAATATGCGTCCCCCCCAGCCTGCCTATGGTCCCCCAGTGGCTAGAAACGGTGATAGGTGTAAACCGAGCCCTGGGTATCCTGCTCTGTCTTTGAGAAAAGGAAAAGATGGGCCGATCTGGAATCTTGCCCCTTATAAGGTCATGAGGGGCAAGCCCTTTATGAGATCATAAAGGACAAGGTTTCCTCCCCTTTCTTCCTTTGGCCGACCCATGAAAGAGAGACATCATGACTTAAAAACGAGCAAAGTGGCAGTTGGTCATATGGCACATCCTAAGGAAAGCTCATTGTGGGACTGGCTCTAGTGGCTGTAATTCTGCACCAAGGCTGAATTTTGGGAAAGAGACTTTAAATACAATATAAGGGGACCACTAAGGTCTATATAAAAGAGACTTCAGATACAGTATTAGGGGACCACTAAGGTCTATATAAAAGAGACTTCAGATACAATATTAGGGGACCACTAAGGTCTATATAAAAGAGACTTCAGATACAGTATTAGGGACCACTAAGGTCTATATAAAAGAGACTTCAGATACAGTATTAGGGGACCACTAAGGCCTAGATAAAAGAGACTTCAGATACAGTATTAGGGGACCACTAAGGTCTATATAAAAGAGACTTCAGATACAGTATTAGGGGACCACTAAGGTCTATATAAAAGAGACTTCAGATACAGTATTAGGGGACCACTAAGGTCTATATAAAAGAGACTTCAGATACAGTATTAAGGGACCACTAAGGTCTATATAAAAGAGACTTCAGATACAGTATTAGGGGGGACCACTAAGGTCTATATAAAAGAGACTTCAGATACAGTATTAGGGGGACCACTAAGGCCTAGATAAAAGAGACTTCAGATACAGTATTAGGGGACCACTAAGGTCTATATAAAAGAGACTTCAGATACAGTATTAGGGGACCACTAAGGTCTATATAAAAGAGACTTCAGATACAGTATTAGGGGTCCACTAAGGTCTATATAAAAGAGACTTCAGATACAGTATTAGGGGACCACTAAGGCCTAGATAAAAGAGACTTCAGATACAGTATTAGGGGACCACTAAGGTCTATATAAAAGAGACTTCAGATACAGTATTAGGGGACCACTAAGGTCTATATAAAAGAGACTTCAGATACAGTATTAGGGGACCACTAAGGTCTATATAAAAGAGACTTCAGATACAGTATTAGGGGGTCCACTAAGGTCTATATAAAAGAGACTTCAGATACAGTATTAGGGGGACCACTAAGGTCTATAAAAAAGAGACTTCAGATACAGTATTAGGGGGACCACTAAGGTCTATATAAAAGAGACTTCAGATACAGTATTAGGGGTCCACTAAGGTCTTTATAAAAGAGACTTCAGATACAGTATTAGGGGGACCACTAAGGTCCAGATACAGTAAGGGGACCACTAAGGTCTATATAAAAGAGACTTCAGATACAGTATTAGGGGACCACTAAGGTCTTTATAAAAGAGACTTCAGATACAGTATTAGGGGACCACTAAGGTCTTTATAAAAGAGACTTCAGATATGGTATTAGAGGACCTCTAAGGTCTAGGAAAAATCTTTGTTTTTCATCATTTGCATCGTCTTTCTTTGACACTTGTCGCTTTTCTTTTGACCTTTTTTGAAGCAATGTTTTTAGAAATTTTTGTCTTTCACCAATTAAAAAAAAATATATATATAAAGTTGAATAAAATTCAATGACAGTAGTAAACTAATCAGTTATTTGACTTGTGAAGAGCGTTGTAGGAACCATCCACGTTACTTTTTCTTTGGAAAACTTTGTTAAATTGTTAAAAACCAAATTTCAAATATAGAAACTTTCAAAATGTGACAAATATTTTACCTAACTTTATGTTGCGGGTCTAAACTAGAAAGACCCCCCCCCTTTCTCCCATAAAGAATACCTGTTTCGTGAATAAGGAAGCACATGAAAATCACTATAAAATTTCCATGTCTCACCTAAAGAAAGATGTTCGTCATTATCTTTCAGCTAATGCCATTCAGTCCAGTGGCACTCAGTAACAACCCAATAAGCTTCGGCAGGACTAAAGTAGTGTGTGTGCCGCCGTGTATAAGATGACCGACGTTCACTACCATTATCATGTTGATTACTATGACTTCTATTTATCTTTTTTTGGCTTTCGATCCTGTCACTGAACTGCTAAACTAAACACTGACGTTTGGCGCTGTTAATCCCGCGCTCGCTGCTTTATTCCCCGCTGCAGGGGTCTGTCCACGCTGCTGTGACCGCTATTGTATCGCACTCGGGATGGGAGAGGTGCTCACACACACACGTACACACTCACACACAAGCACTCACGCACGCACTCCCACACACACAGAGACAGAGACATCTGCAGGTCACCATCATCATAGTGGGAATAATACTAGGGATGGTTATCATAAAGGGAAGCTTTGAGCTCCCGGCCGTCTTGGGAAAGATGATTTGGCTGCCCCGGAACAATGAACTGTGGGAATCCGCTTGTCCTGCATTGATCTTCCTCCCATGGCATCCCCTGCAAGGCTGTCAGAGCGATGGACGGATAAAAAGAGCCACAACATTTTTCTTTCTTTCTCTGTATCTCTCACTCCCCTCCCGGTGTCTTTCTTTTCTCCCTGTCAGGAGGGCTCCCACTGATCAGCGGGGATGAGCTGAAAGTTGAACTACCTGTTGACAGGACCTCTTAAACAGCCCTCAATGACATATTGTGCAAGAGAAAGAGGGAGGGGCAGAGGCTCCTGTTCATTCACATTTGTCCCTGATGAGTCCCTGCTCTCAGCGCATATTTTCTCCCTTTGCGTCTCATTTTCTCTGTGTTAAAGCGGAGCAGGGGGCTATGTTAATCCACTGTTATTCATAAGTTTTAAAATGTTAGATGTACTGTGTTCATGAAAAAAAGAATATACAGTATGTGCCCCTTTTTTGTCTTTCCAGTGTTGTGTTTTAAAAAGTGACCGCTTCAAATTGGGCCTAACAATATGATTGGTGTGTTATTTATGTTTTTGGCCAACCAATCAGAGCCCTGGCTCTTTCAGGATACTGGAAACAACTCCCCAGTAGCTCTTTTAAAAAGGGGATGGGGGACAAGACACACACAAATATATATATTATATTATTATACAATAAGCATGCAGACAAAAAAACAGCAACGTCCCCCTATTTCCATCTAGGTGAGATCTGATCTTGGCCACGTCTGCAACTTTATTTCTTTTTCCCACTTTTAAAATAGAACAATCCATCTCGGAGCTTTCACATTTGTTTGATAGTGCGGAGTTCTTCGTTTTGCTCAAGAGGCTCCAGTCTTGGGATGGAGTTAGGTTTGTGTCTGGCAGTGGTTGTGTGACTGTCTTCCATGTGCAGTTCAGAGTGTTTTTGCCTCATTACAGAAAGTAATAATGCAGTGAAGTCAAAGAGCGGGAGAGAGGAATGGAAACAAGGCAGCTTTTTTTATTGAATTAATTAGATGCCTTTCAAAGACCACCTGCAATAGAAGCAAAACACAAGCCAGGAAAAAACTCATGTCGGGTCTGTTCTACCTCCCAACAAACTTTTACCTAATTGATCTATGAAACGACAAGGAGGCTCTGTCTGTACTTTGAAAACATACTTACAGCTTTTGAATGGATCCGATTGCCCCTGCTGCTTATGCTTAATATTTAGTGTTCAATTCTCAGTGCATGCAACATATGGTAAATACCTAGACTGGGTAAGCCCCGCCCACTCTCCCAGAGATTTGATTTCGCACTTCAGCTCGGCCTAAAATCCTGCTCGTTTAATTCTCCTGCTTCAGGTCACAATTTTGCAGGAGCCAATCACAAACTGGCTTATCTACCTGGCACGCTATTGGCGGGTTTAACATCATGACGTTTACATTCAACATAGCGTCCACCGAACCGTTGATGCCGCTGTCGCTTCTACGTCACCCGGATCATTGGTCTCATTGGTTGAAGGACTATCCAATTGCATACAGTCATTTGAACTATGCCTCTTGTCAGAGACAATACAGACCAGACCCCCCCAGACCAATGTTCAGTCTCAAGTCCATTGAGCTTGGCTTGGTCTGGTGATAGCCA
The DNA here is from genome assembly GCA_026937815.1 of Etheostoma perlongum. Classification (NCBI taxonomy): domain Eukaryota; kingdom Metazoa; phylum Chordata; class Actinopteri; order Perciformes; family Percidae; genus Etheostoma; species Etheostoma perlongum. The sequence continues at coordinate 32,629,328 of CM049371.1, forward strand.
GACTAGTAAATACCCACATTGTTCCTTCATTTCTAAACCTCTGCTACACTATAACCCTCCCCCCACCGGATCTCTCAGGTCATCTGGGACATGTCTGCTTACTGTCCCCAGAGTCAGAACTGAACAGGGAGAAGTAGCATTCAGTTTCTATGCTCCACATATCTGGAACAAACTTCCAGAAAACTGCAGGTCCGCCGCAACTGTCATTTCTTTTAAATCAAAAAGCCGAAGACCTTTCTTTCTGATGTTGCCTTTCTTTAAATAATTGTTCATTTCTTAAACTGAAGTTGCGTTGTTGAAACTGTATGACAATCGATATAAGAATATAAATAGAATGAATAAAAGACAGATGGGACCGGCCTAAGGATTGTGGGTGGATTGCGCGTATAGAGCAATGGCTTATATATTGTCCCATACTAGCAGCCTAACATTTATATTACAAATATTCATATTTTTAACTGTTTTTAACTGATCTTTAATGTTTCCTTTCTTATAATGCACTGTAACTTTTATTCTTGTATTTTATCAGTTTTTTTTATGTAAAGCACTTTGAATTGCCCTGTTGCTCAAATGTGCTATACAAATAAAGCTGCCTTGCCTTGCCTGCCTTTAACCACAGATTACTGTAGCCATAACCTCCCCCCCATCTCATTAATGATTTGGTGGAAATATGATGGAATTCAGAACATTGTGAATAATGATTGATTTGTTTAATGCAATGCATTACTTCATTAGGACTTAATGAGGTATTGCATTGTGATTAGTCGATGGGTTTTGTGTCGATACGTGTCAAAATAACAAAGTAAAGTCCAACTAATGGCTTTTCGATCCTTTACTTTCTCCCCGTCTTGTCTTAAATGTCAGAGGAAAGTTTTGCGACAACGCTGAGGCCCGAAAGTAAATTTGTTTGAAATGGTATATTTGTATATGAATTCATAATAGGTAGCTATTCCTAATATTGACACTGTCTTTCAAATACTTTATATGGTTACAATTAGAAACACATACAAATCCCTTATGCATTTATGATGCATGGCGCCATTGATAAGACAGAAATGAACCGAGCACATTCAAATGCTGACTGAAATACGCTTCCATTGTGTCACAGATACCACTTATAATTAAGCTGAGGCTTGGAAAAAAGAGCAGTGAAGAAAAATGCATTTAGAGAAACTGAGTGGAATCACTTTGTGTGCATGTGCACAAATGTGCGGAGGATATTGTGTGTTTTATGGGTGCACGTGGTGCTTTGCTGAATATTAAACCACAAACTATAAAGACAACAACTGAACCATCGTGAGAACATGCTAAAGGAAGTCTTTGTGGTTTTAGAGGTATCAGAGGAGCCAATAGTTTTAATGAGGCAGCAATGCTGTACATGCCAGGAAATGATAAGGTTATACAGGTTAGAATAACGGCAGATATATACTGTGTACAGCGACAGAGTGGATGTGTTGTTCACATCGGAGGCTACGCAGGGCAACAGCCATGGCAGAGACAGTGAGACATAATAGGGACAAAGTGGCACCAAGTCTTTCCCTAATACAACTGGTAAGGATGACAAACCTAAGCCTTGATCTTCTAAAAGCATAGAGCTGCTACATTAATAATGTGTAGAGTAGCTATCTTATGTGCATCTGACAGATATATAGCTCGAGACCCCTTACAGTAACATTAAGGATGATGACAAAATACACAGAGTTGTTGGTGTGATTTCTGTAAGCAGCCATTTAATAGTGCTATGTGACTTGCAACCTACTCGTGGTGTCTGTTAGAGGGCATGCATGCATATTGAATTGTTGTCTGTAGTCAAAGGAATGTATGTGTGTGTCTTTGCCTCTGTGTGTGTGTGTTTCTACTTGTACATCACCCTCAACCCCCTTTGCATGTGTGTGTTGATATGAGCAGAGGGGGGATGTCACATAAGAAATGTCCTTTTTAATCAGGGGAAAAATATAAAATGACTAGGGAGCAAGGCGAGCATATTAATGTGTCTCATTTGCATACGCTCGTCAGCCAGGATACGTTTATAAAAAAACACAAACTGGATTCGTCAGTTCATTTCACATTATTCCATTGTCTATCTGCCTTTGTTATATGTTAAAGATAAAGGCAGAAATCAAATTGAAGAAAAGGGCAAGCTGCTATCTCCCCAAATGAGCAACAGCTCATCAGCCTAGTTCAAATCACAGATTTCTATTCCAAAAGGCAGCCGCCTCTGTAAAAAGGGCCCATTCAAATAAGGTCTTCCCAGACATAAGCACGCCTGGTGAAGCTGGGGTGTCACATAAATACAATTTTAAACCTAAGCCATTTGAATCAGTCTAACAAAGTTTTATTATTTTTAGCATTTCTCTCCTAATGTTATTGTCACAATAAATGTACCCATGTACAATATATATATTTCATTCAAGTGTAAAGTTTTTATTGTTAGACTATTACGATGCTTAATGTCTTAGTCTTAGATGGGCGCAGCATTATTCAAGTCCCATGAGAACATGATCATAACATCTGTCGTAAATTTAAGTAGGCTTCGACACAAGCATATCGAGCTGATCCCCATAACCCTGTGGCTCATAGCATGCCCATTATACTCTTGATGAATTCACTACAGTTGCTTAAGATACTTGTGGGGAGAAATAAGGAGAATTCAAAGGGCAGCCCACAAGTGTCACATTCCTTTAAACACAAGTGGACGCTGCTCACAGTGTCTGATTCATGTCCGCGAGATAAGAATCCACCATCAACAGTGTGTTGGAGGGGCCAGTGGCTAAAAGAACAGGCACCCCTTATGTCTACTAACCTCCTACTGATGGGAGAGGGTGAGGAAAGGGAGAAAAAAATTCAAATGAACGAGTAAACAAATGAGCCAAGCACAATGTAGAGTCCTCCCTGCTTTAGAAACATAATGTAGGTGGAGAAAGAGAGAGAAAGAGAAAGAAAGACAGTGTCTGGCTTAACCGTAGTTGCCCTTTGTGCCTGTAAAATGTATACTGAACATATGTGCACATATTGTTAATGTGGGTGTGCCCCATTGCTGCCAGATTGCATCCATAAGCTGTATAAAATGATCCCACCTCCTCTTAAGAAGTGAACTTACCTAATGCCAGTGCTTTACACTGCCTCTCCATGAAAGGATTTTTTGATGATTATAATCATGCGTTATAGCACAGTGGCTGCCACTGTTACCATGCAGCATACTAATCAGCTTAATGAGATATTATACAATATTTTGTTGACCAAAGCAGAACTGTGGTTATTGTTTCTGAGGGTTTGACCCCTGCTAGCAGCCAGAGGAAGTGTGCAGATAGATGTTTATACCTCTCCATCTGGAGAGCAGATGGATCTGCATTAAATCCAATGTTATCATTTTTTATTAATTCACTGATGTTACACATATGACATGGAAACAATTTTACTGACAGTACATATATTTTGGAAGCATTACAGCAACCCAGGACTACAACATTGTTCTGTGTCGTACAGAAGTTCCTATTCTTCTTAACCATGTATCAACCAATGCATCTTTGAGAACCTGTTCAACACAGTCAACTGTTTTTTTCCCCATCATTGAAATGAAACAAGATGTAGGTAGAGCAAAGAAGACAGACAGAAAGAAAAAGAATTGGGGGAATAGAAAGAAACAGACAGAGAGCAAAGTGATTCACATCAAATATAGTGCGGATCTTTGATGGAATTTTGCGCCAAGACAAGTGTCGTGGCAACAAGATAAGAGTGTTGTGTTTACTGGAGTAACCCCTTGGCTTTAAGTGCTATTGTTAATATCATAATTGTAGTATTGCGGTGGCTCCCCGACAATGCCGTTGCTCCGTTTCATTAAGGCGTGTAATTGGAGGAATTCTGATAGGATGGGCACAAGTAGCTTAATTATACACTGCTCACTGTGTTTACAGAGTAATTATTCCTTCCAAAATGGTGTTACATTTTGAAAAACTTATATGGAGTAACAGCATTTCTCCAGGCTCTTGGCTCTGACAATTCATACAGTGCTGTATGTATCAATTGCAATCCATTTCATTTCATTGTACTGGGTGACACAGCACAGGTGTTGTTTCCCTAAGTGAAGAAACACATTTGTCCGTGTGGTTGGATAATATTCTCTTTGCAATCTGAAAAGCAAATATAAAGAGCACATTGGCAACCACCAATGCATAGTATCTCTTAAATGCAGAATTATTTCTAATTGTATTATTTCTAATGTTTCTTTTTTTGGCTTGGTTTCACAGGATGGAGGACTCTAGTTTGTGTCTTGGTGTGTCGTCAGCGGTGCCTGACGCTGATGCCCATCTGAACAGTGCAGTGTTAAATGGCCGCTACCCCATCAGTCAAAAGCTTCATCAGCTTACTGCCCAGCTAGGACACGCCTTTCCTGACCTACACCGCCCACAACAGATCCCTGAAGAGAAAGCAGCCACGCCTTTGGACGAGAAGACCCACCACGCTGCGCTGGCCAGTCAACCTATCAGCAGTCAGATGGCCCTGCTAGCCAATCAGCTCAACCGAGACATTGACGCAGGGGCACTAAGTGGGTTGAATGGGCGTGTTGACCTGCAACAGTTTCTCAACGGCCAGAACTTGGGCATCATGTCCCAGATGAACGATATTGAAGATGACGCCCGCAAGAATAGGAAGTATCCCTGTCCATTGTGTGGCAAGCGCTTCCGTTTTAACAGTATCCTGTCCCTGCATATGCGCACACACACAGGAGAGAAGCCCTTTAAGTGCCCCTACTGTGACCACCGAGCGGCTCAAAAGGGCAACTTGAAGATCCACCTCCGCACCCACAAGCTGGGGAATCTTGGTAAAGGCCGTGGCCGTGTCAGAGAGGAGAACAGGCTTCTGCATGAGCTGGAGGAGAGGGCCATCCTGAGGGATAAGCAGATGAGAGGGAGTGGCAGTCTCCTTCAGACAGTTCCAACACCCCATCTGGGCCTCAATAGCAGTTCTAACACCCATCAGCAGCAACTAGGCTCAGCCTGTGGCCTCCTTCCCCCCTCTGGCCTTGCCACGCCAGAAACAATTTCCCAACCTTCTTCTTCACCCAAGCCAGCTGGCACCCAAGATGACCAGTCCTCGAATCCAACTTCAGGCTTCCGCTGTACCTTCTGTAAAGGGAAGTTTAAGAAACGAGAGGAGCTGGACCGTCACATCCGCATACTCCACAAGCCCTACAAATGTACTCTGTGTGAGTTTGCTGCTTCCCATGAAGAGGATCTGATAAGTCATGTAGAGAAGGCCCATATCACAGCCGAGAACACACAGGGCCAGGGTGCCGGTGGTGCCGGTGGAACACAGGTGGCCACTGAATTCCGCTGTGACGTGTGTGGCCAGGTGTTCAGCCAAGCTTGGTTCCTAAAGGGCCACATGCGCAAGCACAAGGACTCTTTTGAACACTGCTGCCAAATCTGTGGCCGTCGCTTCAAGGAACCCTGGTTCCTCAAGAACCATATGAAGGTGCATCTCAACAAGCTGGCCATCAAGACCAAGCCGCCCCAGCCCAGTGAGCAAGACATGGCTGTCGTCAATAGCATGAGCAATCTGGCTCAGGAAGCTCATGCCAATCTTTATTCCCGCTACATCTCATGTCTACAGGGAGGCTTTCTTTCACCAGACAAACAGGGCCTGAGTGAGCAGCATCAAATGTTGGCTAAAGCAGGGATAGCCATGAAGGAAAAGGAAATGCTAGGGAAGCTGCTCGGGCCAATGTCAGGAGGCATGGGCCATGGACTGGGTGAAAATGAAAAGCGCTCACTCCTGGGTTGTCTCAACCTTGTGCCACCACTCAAGTCGAGCTGCATGGAGCGCCTCCAAGCAGCTGCAAAAGTGGCGGAGATGGACTCCCTCAATAGCTACCAAGCCTGGCAGATAATGACCCGTGGCATGGCTATGGACAGGGCTTTCATGCCGAAAGAGCAGCACCAGCACCAGCACCATCTACCACCAGGGCAGGAAGATGAGATAGGTGGGGCTGGAGCCTTGGCTTCCTTCTCAAAGGATAAACAAGACTACTCCTTGATTGCATCCAATGACAGCTCTAAGCAGAAGCAGCTCTCAGAGGCCTTGCAGGGATCCAAGGCCGCAAGCGGAGCCATGATGTCCATGAAGGAGGATGGAAGAGGCTTTGACAGTCACCGTGATTTAATGTCTGTCCACGGTAGTGCTGAGACTCCTGGAGCCCTGGCTGGCTTGGGAAGCCCAAACATTGACTTCAGCCTTTCCGGCTTGAAGGAAAAGCCTTCAGAATGCCCTGACTGTGGCCGGGTCTTCCGAACCTACCATCAAATGGTTGTCCACTCCCGCATTCATGGCAAAGACAGAAGAGGCATTGAGGAAGCGCTCCAGCAACATGGCCTGGACGAACGGCGTGGATCAGCCAGTGATCCTGAGTCCCAGTCCATCAGCCGTTCCACCACTCCTGGTTCATCCAATGTGACAGAAGAGAGCGGAGCTGGAGGAGGACACTCCCAGACAGGAAGCGTCCAGGATGACAGCCCACATCCCTCCTCACCATCTTCAGGTAAAGAAAAAAAACAAACAGAAAATGAATGAAAACCCCTTGTATTATTTAGTAAGTCTGTGGACGAAGAGATACAAAAAGTGTATCTCATTGACATACACTTGGGAATTATGTTTCCTTCTATATTTCAATGCTACTGTTCTACAATTATACTTACATATTATCTGTTGAGAATCATGTTGTTTAATGTATAGATGTGTCTATGTATCAATGTGTCAAATCCATCTCTTTAAAGAGAAAAAAAATAATCTTAATTACTGACTAAAGAATCAGAGCCACACATTCCTCACATAACTCAGATACTTAACTCTTTTTCTAAATACCCACACACCCTCACAGAATGGTTTGCTTTCATAGGATACACACACACACACACACACACACATACACACAGATAAAGGCAGAGTACATAATGCTAATATATACTGGGTTTTATTGAATTGAATTGCATTGTACATAGTGTACTGTACATTTCATTAATATTTAGGTATATTATGTCTCACTTGCAAGATGTTGGACATAGCAACATCTGTCCCCTGACACTGGTCACTGTTGTTGCTACCGCTACCACCATTAACCCAAACAGATGACCCCAGAGAACAGGTAGAGACCTGCTTCACCACAGTATTCACATTTGCAGGTTAGCAGTCTACATCCCTGTGGAACAAGAGTAAAGACTGGGAGCGTAGGGACAAAGTCGTTTTAACCGCAGCGATTAATAAATGTCTTTAATAAATATGTTGGAGACAACTATACCCCTCCCCTCTCCATACCCAGCAAAACGCAGGCCGGCCGAGGCTTGATAAGTGTATGTTTAGTGGGATTAAGGGAGGCTTGTTGCTAATGATTACACAAGTTTTTAAAGGTAACTTTCGCTTGCTCCTCAGGGCACTGTGCTGGCATTAAGAAGCGTGCGCGGTAATTAGGTCACGACTACGTGATAATCAGTCGGTTTAAGCTAAACAAGGCACTAATTAAAGATATACATATAAAGCAGGTCAAAAAAATGGTGAACTTCATTTGCAAAAGCGAGGATGTGCTTTTAAGTCTTTTGAGAAGAAAATATAAATAAATATAAATCTAAATCACAGTGGCTTAGCTTAAGGCTGTAAGCAACTTAATTCCACCAGTGGAGACAAAATTGTTTATTTATTCACAGAGGCATGAAGTCCTTATCATTCCCGTGTAGTGTGATGGGTTTGAACATGGGACAGGCTATGTTTATTTTAATCTAAGAAATAATAACAGACAACCCCCCACCCCAATTAGGAATTAATGAAAATGAGAGTGAGATAAAATCTTATTTTCTTTATAGAGACTATTAAACATTACACTTTCTCAACAGGGTGGGGGTGTAGAGGATGTAATTATCTTCTGAATTTTAATGCTGTAAGTTTCTCTCTCTCTCTCTCGGCTTCTCCCTCTCTCTCTCTCTCTCTCTCTCTCTCTCTCTCGGTCTCTCTGTCTGTCTCTTTTGACTCGAGCACTTTGAATCGGATGAGTACAGCTTGTGGCGTTTCAACAACTTCAGAAGTACATTATTAACATCCAGTTTGCGGTATACAAAGTAAATTGAGTGAATTACAGTAAAATAATAATTGACAAATAGAAGCAATAGTATTTAACACCAAATGCTAACAAAGCACAAAGGAACACATTTGATTTAGTTGAGTGGTTAAATCTCGCCCCCCGGGCACCATCTTTGCAGAAGGGGGTGTGGAAGAAGAAAATATAAAGACCAAAAATAAATCACAATTAAAATAGTGTGTCGACAGCTTGGCACAACATAAACACAACAGGGTCTTAATGTTGCCCTTCCTGCTGTCTTTGTCTAACTGGTTGTGTACATGCGTGGTTTGTGTACCGGTTGCGTGTCTCACCCTCAGCCCAGTGCTCAGTCACAGGCTACACTCTTTAATACAGTGGCTCCATTCAAGCTCCTTGTCAATCTGCTGCTGTCACATCTCAAAGGCCGTCCTCGCGTTGTTGTTTTTGCGGAGCTTTGTGAGCGTGTGTTCCAAAATGGGACGTCAGGCTGTAGTCAACGGCTGGTGAGCATGGCGGAGGTGGAAAACAGATTTGTAAAGAGGAAGGTAATAGAATGATTAGGCGTGCCCTGATGTGAACAAACCGGGATGCAGTTTCACTGAAGGAAAATGTGTGAAGTAAACAGACATTAAAATGGTTAAATACGCTGGTTCTTGCTACTTCCTGTTTTTCTTTTTTAATCAGAGGTAGCGAAACTTGCGTGTCTTCACAACTAACACAATGTGATTCAGATTTGGTGCTCAGGGACTCTCAAATTAGAAGCTTTGATGTGTGAGAGAAAAGGTGTCTGAGTCTCATGTGGAGCAAGGTGTCATGCTTCGCATCTGCATGCATGTTCATTGTATACGTGTGTGTGTGTGTGTGTGTGTGTGTTTGTGTGGGGTACATACTTTACAATATGTGTGCATATAACTCTCCTCTGTAGTGTACAGGATGTGGCTACTGTATCATTGGCTTTATCTTAATATGTCAGGTTTTAAAAGCCGGGTTCTGTGTGTCTGTGTGTGTCTGTGTGTCTGTGTGTGTGTGTGTGTGTGTGTGTGTGCATGCACCTGCAAGAGTGTGTCTGTGTATGTGTGAGCCTCGGCCCCGCCACCTACCCACAGCAATTTTGAGTTAAACTTGAATTATAGTAATCATAAATAACATCTCAACTGTGAAAGAAGGTCAACTCCACCGCTTTTGTCTTTGAGACGGCACTTGTTTAAAAAGCAATGAGTAAAAATGGGAGAATTGAGGAATAAAAAAAGCAGAACAACAAAGGCCCCCTGTCAAACATATCCTTCATGTCCTTCCCTATTACAATTTAGCTCAGAAGCTAACCTTGAGCATGTTTCTTATTCAATAAAATTCTTTATTTTTTTGAAAGAAAACACAGAGGTAATTACGGAGAGAAAGCACAGTTTGCGGTGTTGTAGTCATGTGAGGAAGCCTTAGCAACAGGTAGACTTTATTTGAATGCAACTTATCACATTCACAGGGACCTGGTGCTTTGGAAAAATATACATTGCCTTTTTTTTTTGGCCAGCTCCCACATGCAAATAACCCACCATTGAAAATCCTCATTTAGCACAATAGCGTCTTCCCATTCTGCTGCGACATCGTAGGCAAAATGTAGCTAAATGTGTAAAAAATAGGCTTTGCTGCACGCATGAAAAGACCAAATCAGTCCTCTTTACTTGTACCTCCACAACCTTGCCACTATCCACCAAACCCCACTCCCACCTCTTGGCTCCTGGCTGTAAACGACTCTACACACTCCCTCTGGCTCTCTCTCTCTCTTTCTCTCTCCAGAGAATCCCCCATGTCTACATTTTTTTTTAAAGAGGAACAGCGTTTTAACACGGCGAGGATTAGCCTGCATATCCGTGGTCTTTACCGCGGCTCAAACAAGCAGGCAAAATGCTCCATACAAATTGAAATTGGATTTGCCAACTTGACGCCTTAGGTTATAAAGCATGGATATTCATCTAATTGCGACGGTACAATGGGGGCGTAATTACACATGCGGACAAACTGTTGCAGTGTAATTACTGTGTCATTAACAGGAATAAAGTAGAGTGGATCAAGATCCAGACTACTGTGAATGCATGGTGAAAAAACCTGATCCGGCCTGAAAGTTATCAGATCATATCATCAGTCGTCAACAATGTATGAAATACCTTTCAAGGATTTTCATTGGTATTATTTTACTATCTAAGGCAGTCCAAAAATGCTATATGTTGATCAACCAAAGCAAGAGTAGCCTACTTAACAGAACTATGGTTAATGAAAAGACCTTTTTAAGATAGATAAACAAGTATCTGCATTCTAAATGAAGACGTACTTGATTGCTTAAGTATTCTGGATGCTAATTCTGAACAATTTGAGGTATTTGTGTAAAAATGTATTCATTACATGAAGCGTGGGGAGTGTGGACTTTGTGTGCACTGTACTGTCAACTGAGGACTTTACATATCTGAATATCTTTACATACCAGAGCTTGAGCAGTACTCCCATGCTAGAGTAATACTGTCAGTATCAATCAAAAATGTCCAATATCGATACGTGGTATTTGAAACCGGCTCCTGAACGATTACTTTTTCACGCAGAAAAAAATCCATCTTAACAGAAATCATTACAGTTTACATTAGGCTCCTTCACAACTATGTGTCGCCCTCCATAGTCAAGCCTCTCAAAATACAAGAACACACATGTCAGCCGTTTTTCCTATGTGCCTCCTTAACATTACGTAGCCAATCAATAGCATTATTACATTTCGGTTGAATCATGTTGCATGCTTTTTGGCTTACTGGCACTGTTGAGAGTTTATTTTTCTACACTAAATACTTTGGAGGTATTCAGGTACTTTGGTACCCCGGCCTAATCACGGTCCAGTTTTCTGTGTGTCAGGTAACGTGTGGTACAAGACATTATAATGCAGAACTCACCTTAGATTTTGCACGTTAGTGGTTGAAATGTCCTAAGAAATGTACGAGTTACTACAATCAAATGCTATGCAGTTATTCTTGGGTTTGTAGGCCACTGGGGGTCTGGGGCCCCGGGTCAGTCGCCTGCTAGAATGCATATAATGTACGTAGATAACCTTGTATGTCCAAAACCCATACTTTTCAAGAAAGGAAAAAAAAGGTTGATTTGAAAACATTATGTTGAGCTATTTACTTTTGACAAAGTCAAACAGAATAAATGCTGACCAATAGTAGGTGTGACCTTGACTAACTGCCACTTTGCTCCTTTGAACGCCATGATGTCTCTCTCTCATGGGTGGGCTAGATTCTCTGGGCAGGCAAAGTAGAGAAATGGGAGGTCACTTCTCCCCTTATGACCTCATAAGGGGCAAGATTCCAGATCGGCCCATCTGAGCTTTCATTTTCTCAAAGGCAGAGCACCTACCACCTATCACCATTTCTAGCCACTGGGGGACCATAGGCAGGCTGGGGGCGGATGCATATTAATTTTAAAAAAAACTCATAAATTGAAATGTGCGTGCCATGGGACCTTAAAACTCTTTGTGTACAGCCTCCCCTTATTCCTGTTGGTTGGAAGGAAGGCTTGGCAATTCACGCTGCGTGATCAATTCATTAAACATACTGTATCTGAGTTGAGAGGCAATGCATTAACTACAAACTGAAACAATAGATGACAATAAATATCAACAACAGTGAATCTGTGTTATCTAGATTGGGTGATTAGCCTAGCTCATGCCTTAAAACTAGAGACATTACAAGAGAAATATGTGTACAATTAAAAGCTCACTTTGTTTTTTGGTAGTTCTGTACAATGCTTGACACCAACCGGGTTAAGCAGGCACCCGTGGGTCTGATTATTGTTACGTAGGTGTAGTCAGTAGGCTCAGTAAGGATCTCCTTTAAAACAAATGCTGCTTTTTCTTGAAAGGTTGATCCTCCTTCTCTCCTTTCTATCACAACGCTTTTTATGTTCTCCACTCACTTCTTTATGGTATGTTTCCTGTATAAAGTTAGATGGTAGCTTAGGGTGGCTCCTGCCTTTTAGAGGGAGCCTGTGACAAAAACCTAAATGCAATATTTCAATCAATATTGTGTCTGCATGGTGCATATTCCCAAATAAAATAGTATTGATTCAAATCAATACAAACTAACTAAGAAATTGATATTTCATAGCCTGGAGCAGGGTAATATTCCTGTTATACCAGTTGGTTTGTGGGGCTCTGGGCCAAATATCACAAGAGTGATATGGCTCAATGTGGGCCCAGGTTTATTTTCCTCCTTGGCCCCTGAGTGGATTAATCCCCCCTGGTTATGTCTGTGAATAAAAAAGATTTATCAAAGAAAAACAAAGAAACCTGCATCTTAATAAGAGTAAATCAGTTGCTATCTGAGCACAAACAATGTAACAATGAAATATGCAAACGGACATCTTAGTGGAATGCTGCATTATATAAGTCATATTTTTAATCAAACCCGTAATGTACTACGTGAACTTGTACAAGGTAGTTGTACTCCCAGTTACAGTTTTGATGCCACACACACATAAACATCAATGGCGACCCCTGTTGATGCAGTTAAGACGCTGTGACAAAGAGTATAAATAGGCAACAGAAAGTAATTCCACACATTGTAATCAAAACAATACACATACGATGGTGTACTGCTACAGGTTATGTTCATTAAATGAATCCCAAAACATGTCGGCGACTAGAAATCGCTAGTATCAGCTAGCGGCTAACTAACGTCAACTTTAAGTAGCCGCTAGCTAACGCTAATGCTAGTTTGAAGTGTTTGCCTGGAACGCTGCCAAGTCATGAGTATTGAGTTGAAGTCAAAACGTCCGGGATAACAACTGCGTCTGGAACGCATCATAAGCAGATGAACCAGGGTGGCAGGGGTGGAGCGAGGGGGTGGCTTCTCAGATTATTTTGTGTATTTATTTTTGTGTTGTCTTCCTCCCTTAAAAAATTTGACTTCTTATTCTTTACTATTAACATTTTTTCCCCCTAGGATTCCAGCAATTTTTGATAAAGTTTTTTTTTCACTTATTGTCGCATTTGTATTTAATTTCCTTTTTTTATCTTGTTGTTTTTTTGACTTGTACTTGTTACATTTTTTGACCCTTTTTTCAGACACTCTTGTCACTTTTACATTTTATGAATTTTTTCCCCTTTTTCACCAACTCATACGAGTTTAACACTTATTCTTGGAATTCATGGACACTCAACCTAACTTTTGAGTTTAAAAAAGCAGAAATATGCTATAAAATTGAATAAAGACACACAAAATTCAATTAAAGCAGTGTCCTGGTCCTTCATTTTACTTGAGAACAGCATTAATTGGAACCATCCAATGTTCATTTTTGACAATTTGGTTGAAAGAAACCCAATATGATATGATATAGACATTTTTTGAAAATGGATCAAATTTGACCCAAAGACAACAGGAGGGTTAAACAAACTTCTGCTTTGTGTCATTTCCCCTCAGTCTCTCTGACTGGACGTTCTATTCCCAAGGACAAATATTGCCATTCACTCTGTGACTTCTTGTGATACCAAAAATAGGTTTCAAGATTAGTAAAGCTGTTACCGCCATATTCCTATCTCACGTTTGTTACCTAGACTAATTTCTAAATAGTAACATCAGACAATGTTTGCCTCTTTTTTAGATGTCAGGAGTTAAAATCTGCAACAGTTGTGCTATGGTTTCAGAATGATGAAGACAGTTTTGTACAATAAGATACAAAATAAGGGCTATACACTAGGATTTTTTTCCCTTTCTGCTATCATGTTAGTTTTTAGGGTACAGATGACCAATGTCAAAGTCCGCCACATGTAACATATTGGTCTCTATGAGAAGAGTAACTAACATACACCTCTTTACTGCCATCTACCACCTCACACCACACTAATGGGCTGAAATGAGGCCAGCCCTCTGTGAGTGTAAAACTATGTGCATTAAAAAATAATGAATAATGTCTCTCATTTTTTTTCTTTCTTCCTTTTCTTCCCATTTCTCTTCCCTGCATAAATTACTTTTTCTTTGCAATTGACATCCGTTCCTCTTCTACTCCCCCCTCGCACCATTCTTCTTTTCTCTATAATCAGAGAACTCAGCGGTTACAAAACCTGAGCTTTCTACCCCCTACTCGTTTGTAGGAGTCTGGCCTGTCATATCTGTATTTTTTATGTGTCACCAAACTTAAATAGACAGTCATTGTGTTACAGGCACAATCATTCCCCGAGCTGTATTTTTTTTACAGTAGGTCAGGACTCTGGTGCCTGGAATATGATAAAAGTTCTATTCAAACGCACTAATTGTCACTGTGCTGTGCTGATTGACATGTCTCGGATAAATGCAGACTTAGTATTTTTGTACACGCTTGCACAATATAAAAGGCCAATTTATTTCTCTGTTCTGCTTTCTCTTATTCCTTGCACAGTTCATTTGATTTCTCTCGTCCTTTTCTTGCTCTCTCACGCTCTCTCCCCTACGCCGTCTTTCAGACTCAATTTGTAAATATTACCCATGGTGGGAATTAGCCCAGGCTTTTTAAGATGTTTTAAAATTCCAATTGTATTCCGACGAGTGTGTTTGATCGAGGGAAAGGGACTGCGAGCCTCGGGTTTGCTCCTCAGTATTCCTGGGTGGCTATCAGTGGCTAGCCTTGTCCTTATGAAACATTTATCAGCCCGTTTTATGTCTTAATGATCACGTTAGGATTCCCCGCTTGGTTATGAAGCCGGTACGGGAGGGGGGGGTGGACTATTGAGAGAGTGAAGTAGAGGCGATGAAAAAAATGACATGGGCAATCCACAAGGTAGAGACTGAGTGGAGTGAGAAAAAGGGGAAGAGATGACAGGGCATCACATTCCTCAGTAAACAGCATCACATTATGCCATCCACTCTTTTCAACTCCACATCTTTGCCAAAACATAGCTTACCTTTCTCCTGGAACAAGGCTCACACACACACACACACACACACACACACACACACACACACACACACACACCGCCTCCCTCTTCTTCTGTCTTCCCCATTCCTTTTTATGTTTTTATAATTAAAACATAATATTTATCTTTCCATAACAGAAGGCTGCCTTACTCCGTCAGGTAGACTGTATGCATATTAATATTCTTAATACATCAACAAGCTATCTTCTCCAGTGTCATTGCTAAAACTGAGCGAGAATGTAGAAAGAGAAGGTGACTCACAGACGCAGCACTTTACTATCATATTTTTTTTTTTTTTGTTAAAAAGCTGCAGAGAAGTGGATTGAACACGGAGGGAGAAAGAAACTCAAAAGTAACGGTGGAGGAGTGAAAGAGAAAGAAAGACACACATTAACATCACTGTCACAACTTGTGCTGCCATTGGAGTGTGTTTACGCAGCGTCAACCTCGGAGGAGCACGTATAAATACGCGTTTGTTCCTCCTTCAGTCAAAACTACTGAGCAAAAGTCTACACTGGCTAGGAGAACCTTTTCTCTTCTTTTGATTGTTTATGTGTGTGCTTAACGGAAAGGGTTGGAGGATTGGAGGGGAGGGCGAAGCTGAATGAGGGTGGATGCCAAGTTTCTTTTCTCTGTCCGGTGACAGCTGCCTGACTCCGTCAATGTGGAATTCCTGCGAAATGAGGCAGCACTGTCGGTCAGGGAATGCAAATGGATGGCCCTGGATGGGCAGGGCCGGGCCCGGCTATGTGGGAGTGTGTGTGTGTGTGTGTTTGGGGGGGGTTGTGTTTGAACGAGTTAACTTGGGCATGATCGGGGTTCTCCTGTGTATGAAAGAGCAAGAGAATACATTGACCTTTGCCTCATTAAAAATGGAGGGCCAGGCATGTGATACCATGACTGGGGAATCTCTCACTCTCAGTTTTTTTTTTTTTTTCCCTCATCCTCCCCACTTTTTTAAATGTATTTAATCTTCTCCCTCTTTCTCCTCTTCTCCTCGTCTCTCTCTCTTTCTGTCATTCTCTCATTTTGCTCCCTCCCCCCGGCCCCCCTTCCCCTCTCAATCTCCTCCTCTTAACCCCATTGACAGGTCGCATGAAAAGCCCTTTGTGTCAACATCAGGGTGCTGACACGAGAGCAGAAAGCGACATGAAAAATGTCGCCCCCACCCCCCCG